>JAOXYL010000042.1:13095702-13108149 GCA_028564955.1 Terapon puta
TCGCTCGCTCTCAGGCTTTTCCACTCATTTCGGAGGGGGGAGAGAGAGATTCGGGTCCTGGATTTTTTGCTCTCTTGGCCAAGCAGATCCCAACATCCCCCCTCCTCCCTTCGCTGCAGACACAGCGGCACATTTGGACGATAACGGATAAAAAAAAAGGGAAAAGGAAGAAAAGAAAGAAAGAAAGAGAAAGAAAGAACGAGAGAAGGAAAGAAAAGCCGTCGCCAGCCCGGTGGAGAGCCCTACTCTGCGCAGTCGGATCAAGGATTTTGTGGATTAATGCTCTTGAAGACACCGCGGCCAGCTCCGGTTTTTTTTTTTCACGGGATAATTGTGGTGGCGTTCGGGCGTAAATCAGGCCCCGGTTCGTCTCCTTTTTTCCCCCCTTACACCACAACCGGTGCGCACACATAGAGAGATGTTTTGACAGATTTTTTTATTTATTTTTTTATTTCGGCACGGAGTGTGTGTGCTTGTGTGTGTTTTCCTTTTAAAGGGGTCAGCCGCACATCACCAAGTGAATAACCCATCCAGGCTCCATGCTGCTGCTGCGCCGTAGCAGATCTGTATGAGCCGCCGCACACTCAGCGTCTATTGGCTGCCCTCTACACCCCCGGGGGTGATGGTCGCTCGTCCCCCGAGGAAAAGCTGACTGTCCCGCGAACCAGGACTTTTCTTATTTTTTTTTTTTATTCTTTCGGCTGAGCGGGTCTGCGGGAGCGAAGCGACAGAGACTGGCGTATGCTACAGATTTCCTCTGCTTCTCCGGCTCCCAGTTTCTCCACCGTCTCCTCTCAGGCTGCTTGTCATCGCCTGGACTCGGATCCCGGAATCTTCATGATTTGCGGACACCATGCTCGTTTTTTAGCCGGGGAACCCTCTTTTCGTCCCGCATGTTTAGGACCAAACGATCGGGGCTCGTCCGGCGACTCTGGAGGAGCCGTGCGCCCGTGGAGGGCGACGGGGAGGCGGATAGAGGGACGCATGGCTCCGGGGGCTGCTGCATGGGCAAAGCGACAAAGGTGGCCAAGTCCAACGCCGGGTCGGAGGCCGAACTGAAGGCGTTGACCCACTCGATACTGAAAAAGATTAAAGAGAAACAATTAGAGGTGCTCTTGCAGGCGGTGGAGTCCAAGGGGGGTGCCCGGAGCCCCTGCTTGCTCCTGCCCAGCAAAGTGGACGCCAAAGTGGGTCAACAGTCTTACTCTCTCCCCATGCTGCTCTACAAAGTGTTCAGGTGGCCGGACCTCAGGCATTCCTCGGAGCTCAAGAGGCTGACTTGCTGTGAATCGTACGGGAAAATCAACCCGGAGCTCGTCTGCTGCAACCCGCACCACATGAGCAGACTGTGTGAACTCGGTGAGCTGGATTATTCTCATACTAACCGCAACCAGCGGCGCAAAAGTTGAGATGTTTACGCACGGTGGGGACGAGGGCGGGGGGCTCGCTTCGAGATCAGACACCGTGTCATTGTGTCAGAGCATTAGCGGGCTCTTGGAGGGGTAATTAGCCTAATTCAAATGACATCACCTCTCTTGGCACGGCCGTCTTGAGTTTCCATAGGGTCAAACTTGACCGGCGCCGACAGCGTGCCAAGTGGTCCCCCCTCCATCTTTTTCAGCAGCGTGGTGCCACTCAACCCGCATTTGAGATGATTCATTGAAATCATCATACCATAATAGTAAGCGATAACAACAGAGCCCCCCCTCCTCCTTTTTCTGTCATAATTCCTGGCTTGATTGTGTGTTTTAGCTGCTAAATGTGTTGATTTCTTAATTAGGCTGCGCCCCTGATTTAACGCGATTTTATTTTATGGCACGTCAGAGGCGCCAGAGCAACTTTTATGAGCTGTTTATCCCGACTCATATCATGTCATATGGTGTTTTTTCCTGTCTTCAGAGCCCCTCTTTTCAAACCCAACAGCCCATCTGGCATTTCAACATTTCACAATTGGCATTTCCAAAGTGCAAAGCGACTCATCCCGGGCTTTACAGTCTTTCCACGGTGGAGTTTTCCAGACCCAGTGTGTGTGTGTGTGTGTGAGTGTGCGCGCGCGTGTGTGTGTGTGCGTGCGCGCGCACTTGCTTGGCGTCCCGGGCCAAAAGAGGCCCGTATCTCAGTTTGTCCTAGACGCTGATAGTGGCCCTCCTGGCGCCAGGCGGCCCCCTGTTTATCTGCCTGCCAATGAAAGGCAATAGCCGCCCGGCCGGCCTCGCTGCCTGCCTCTCCAGGCCGAGCTGACAGACACAAAACCTTTCTCCCCTGAAGAATGACAGCTCTTATCATAAAGTTTAGATCTCTCTCTCTCTCTCTCTCTCTCTCTCTCTCTCTCTCTCTCTCTCTTGTTTTCTCTTCTCATGGTCTGCCTCTGCTCTTGTTTCCTCCACACAGAGTCCCCCCCTCCTCCATATTCTCGCTATCCCATGGACTATCTTAAACCACCAGGTGAGCTTCACACACACAAACACATACGCATACACATATATGTTAACACTTATGTCTCTGTGTGGCTTTATTCTCTGAAACACATTTGTTTTGCAAAACACTGAACGGCCGTGTTGAATGTTTATGTCGCCTGTCTGCCTGACATTACATATGCATATAGTCTTAAACACCAAGCCCTGCAGTGCATTTGTGTGTGTGTGTGTGTAGGAAACGGCTCCATGTTATGTTGTGATTTATGATAGCAGTGGAGTGGCACGCCTGGCTGGCTGGGCAGTTCTAGCGTGGCTGGCAGCCAGGGCAAAGCAGCACAAAGTTGAGATACCAGCTATAGACTGACTGGCACGTCACCATGGGGCAGAGAGTGTGTGTGTGTGTGTGTGAGAGAGAGACAGACAGACAGAGGGAGGGAGGGTTTGTAGGGGTGTCCATCTATCTATTGTGAATCGCAGCACAGACAGCGGCGTCTCTGGAGCCAGCCAGCCTTTTATCAGCTGAATTAATCAACAGATTATGGTTGAGGACTTGCGTGGGGGGTGTGTCACCGTCCCACATCTCTGTTTGGATGTGTTTGTTTTTGAGAACCGGGAGAGGGAATATTTATGTACGCATGTTCCGTTTGATATTGCCCAACTGTGTATTTTTCTTTCCTTTCCTTAACAAGCCTTTTTTTTTACCTTAATTGTTTTCTCCCTACACCTGTGCCAGCCTCTACATGCTGCTGTGGTTGTCATCCTATTCCCCAGCGCCGGAAGGCGGCATCGGGTTGTGTCATCGCTTATTAAGCCAGTTTTGAAGTGGGTTAAATTTCATGCTATAACTAGAATAGTGCGAGACTGAGGAGCTCTCTGTTCAACAGTTTCTCTTTGTGTCACGGAGGAGGGTGACAAATATATGAATGAGTGGTCTTGAGTGTGGGGACTGTACTTTTCATTCTCTCAATATTCCCCTTGCTCCTCTGCTCATTAACCCTTCATTCTTGCTGTCTGTCAGTGCAGGAAAAGCTCAGAGTTAAACAATGAGCGGTCTGCCGACCAGTCGGCCGGCCAGTTAGTCAAGAGAAGGAGAAAGTGGCTTTCAGTGAGTGGAAACAATAGGAAGTCATCACAGCTGCAGCTGTGGTTTTTCACCCCCACTCCCCCCCACCTCTTTATTCATCAGGCTTTGGCGATGTTTTGCAGCCTGTTTTACCTTAAATACAAGCAGAATTGATGTAAAATGTTGGAAGTGATCACCAGTGAAGTCCCCCTCACGCTCAGGCTCCTTCTGATTCAGTGTAAGTCTTGGGGTAGCGCTAGTGCAGCATCTTTTGTAGAGTTCAGCTGGAAACATTCCTGTGATGAAAGGAAACAAGAAGGTAAATAGGAAACGCAAGCTGGATGCAGACAAAAGAAAAGATTATATAACTCATGTGAAGAGTTAGTTTGATTATTAAGGGGAATTATATGTTGCAGACGAGCTCTGACGTTTAATCGGGTTGCTAAGTTTTAATGTGCCTTTCTTTCTCTGGTATCCAAGTGAGAAAGTGCAACAGCGTCTGTCTCACCTGTCGTGCTGTTTCCTCATTTGGTAGCATTCAGTCAGTGCAGCTGCAGTTGTGGTTAATCAAATGAGACTGTCTGCGTTTGCCTCTGCTTTGGCGAAGGAAGGTGAAAGACAACATATATTAATAGGAAAATGGAGCAGGCTGGGGGCTGCACACACACACACACACACACACGCATACACACACACAGAGGACAGATGAGCTTATGATGCAGAAAGACAGGGGTTTTTCCCCAGAGCCTCAGGGAGCTGTCAATCATCAACTCCTTCCCATAACTGGAGGCTATTATGATTTTCTATACTGTTCTCTGTATTTGCTTTATATTAGGCTGTGTTAAATCATCATGACATTCTGAAAATCCTCATAGTTAACTTTTAGAAGGCAATCGGAGGTTGTAAAAATCTGCATGAAGCGGAAGAGTGATGGATTTTATGATGGTTTTATGACTCCAGTGAACAGGAAGTGGGGGTTATATGTGTCGCGGGTGCCTGTCCGCTCCAGCAGCGGCGGTCAATATGAAAGCAGCCGAGACGTAAAATGCTACCTTGTCTCAGCTCTGGGGAATATAAATCACACACTGTTGAGCGCCGTCTCTCTGATGCCCCCTCAGCCCTGTGGTCAGCTGTGAACTGTTGCCCGGGAGACCAGGGCAAGGCTGCTGGCAGCCAATGAAAGCGAGGGAAGGCTGGGCTATGCCCATGCATCTCGTTACCGAGACCACAGCGGCACGGGCAGCGTCCGGACTGGGGCCAGGGTGGCAGGGAGGAGGGTCACAGCAAAAACCACTCTGTGCGCTTTATTACTTCATAGCTGCAGCTCGCTCAAATAGGAGGCCAATGAGGTGATCTGTTAGCTGGAGAGTGGAAGCATTCAACAGAAATCCCATCCTCCTCCTCACCATATGTGTGTATATTGAATGCATGCAGACCCCCTCCTCACTGTGTTTCTTCAGTCAATGTTACCATCAGAAACCAGTGGAGCTGACCACTGCCGCTCGCTGTGGTTCAATGGATAGTAGGTGTAGCACAACGTTGACGTGCAGCGAGAGGAATGTATCATTAGTGAATACCAAGCTACCAGCAGCAGCTCTGCAGCAGAGCTAACCTGCTCCCAGTGGTGTGCTGCTGCGCTCAACACACACACACACACACACACACACGCACACACATACACACACGCACAGAGCAGTTTTGTTAAAGCTCCATTCAGGTGTCATGTTGAAACTAGTCTACATTACAAGTCTTAGTGGGAGTTCAGCATTCAAATGCAAAGAGAGGGAGAGTGAATGAGTAGTTTTCCCCTCTTGTCTGCCCATGAGTGCAGCGGCAAGAAAATTCACAGTTAACAGCTTTGAAGGTCTTTTTGAGCTCTGACTGCCAAGGCAGCAGCAAACAAACACAGATTACAAGTTATTTTGCGGTGGAAGCATTTCAGATACACCTTTCGCTGTTGAATAGAAGGCTCGGGTTTCTGATTTAGTTTGAAGATGCCAAATTTGTGATTGGTTTTTCTCCATCCTTTTAAAGGAGACCCAGAACTCATTTTCTATTATTTGATCTGTGCTTGATTATCAAGTTGGGATCAAAAGTGTCCGGCCCAAACGCTCGCCTTAGTCATTAGCAGGAAGAATACAGCTCTTTCCTGATCGGCAGCTCGTCCGTGCAGAGATGCGGGGGCTAGCATTCCTCCTTGAAGCAGTGGATTATGGGGGATTATCAGGGGTGTAAGAAACTCCTCTGTAAGTCTCCTCTGTGTGTGTGAGAGTGTGAGCGTCGTCGTCAGCGTCTTCATTAGGCATTGATTTCACTGGAGTGATTGACGGTCTCACAGCTGCTGCTTTGCCGTCTCCCCTCGCACACACACAAACACATGCAGGAACACACACAGTGCTAATTCAAAGCCTCTCTTTTTTTCCCCTTCTCCATTAGATTCTCCAGACTCTGGACCTTCATCCAGTGATACTGGGGGAACGACATACTCAGCCCCTGTGGGGCTTTCAGGTAAATACTCCTACAAATAGATTTCCTATTTATTCTACCCTTTTTCTTGTCTTTTTTTCCTCTGGTCCCTCCCTTTTACCAGTCATATTATTTTCCTCCTCTGTTTTCTTTTCCTTTGACTTTGCATTCCTCCCAACACACACACACACACACTCATCTCCCCTCCATACTTGTGATGATGAGGCAGTGATTGTGGGGGCCCCTGCTTCCCCTCTGTAATAAAAAAAAGCCAGTGAAGGAGGGTGGTGTATTTCTCCCACATCCACATAAATTCCTCCCTCCTGGCTCTTTGAACAACGCTCCTCTCTTCTCCTCTTCCTCTCCCCACTCCCTCTCATCCCGTTCCGTGTTATGTTGTAATGGAAGACAAACATGCCGAACCGTTGTTTGGAGAAGAATATGCTCTGTGCGTGCGGTATTGTCGGAGAAAAAGAGGCTTCGGCTGACACGCGAGTGTTTGTTTGGGTGTGTTTGTACGTACAGGGGATGTCTTTGTGGACGGTTAACTCTCCTCTGGGCTCGGTGTGTGCGGTGCGTGTGTGTGTGTGCGGATGAGAGACGAGACACAGGCGCCTTTCTTTCTTCCATCTCTCATGCAGGACGTGTTTCGGGCTTCCTCAGCTTTTCTCCCATAATCCCCTTTGGCAGTGTTGCCTTCCTCACCCGAGCGCCCCGTCCGCAGGCTACAGAGCAAGATGGTGTTCGCGAGAGAAGAAGGAGTTTTGCTCTCCGCTGCCTGAGATTGCTCTGTGCTGTTCTCTGCTTTCCTTCACCTCAGATGGTTCTCATTACCGGGCCTTTAAAGCCTGTTTTATGTCAGTTGGTGTTGGCTGCCCATTTTCCCCCCTCCTTTGTTTGGTGGTAGGGGGGTGGGGGTGGAGGGGAGGTTAGCCTGCCTGCCTGTCTGCCTGCTTGCATGTGTGTATGTGTGTGTCTTCAGATGGGGGGAAGAGATTGGAGCAGTGCTTACAAGAGCGGAGCAGTTAAAAAATCAGTCCCTCGTCTCCTCCACACCTTCAGATGGACACTAAAATCCTCCCAGTGCGCATTAACTAAAGACACATTTCAGACCCAGCTCAAACTGTGAAACCCAAGAGCCGGAGTCTTAACAGGCGCCCTCATGCTCCCTCCCTTACTCCTTCCCTCCCTCGGCCAAGGCGTACATGCTACCCCTCCTCCTCCCCTGTTTTCCTTCCTGGCGAGGATGACATGGCAGCGGCGGTCAGCGCTGCTCCACTGAATGGGCTTCCTCATTACAAGCAGTGGAGGTAGAAAGGCCGGGGCGGGATGGCCGAAGCACTCTGCCCTCATGATTTCCCTGGCAAGCCCCAAAAAAAAAACAAAAAAAACGGTCGCTCCATTTCTCCCCCTGTCGCACTCCCTCCCTCTCTCCCTGCTTCCCTCCTTTGCTCCCTCCCTCTGGGGCCCTGACAAAAGAAACATGGCTCTCCCAGAGGCCCGCTGCTGACCTTCTAATTCACTCACTCTGCCCTTTTTATGTTCTTCTCCAGACACATTTACAGAAAGGAAGAAGGAAGCGAGAGGAGGGTGGCTTTTAGGGAAGGAGGGTGGCAAACACTTGAAGTCAGCAAGACTTCTACCGTTGCTTTTTTTTCGCATTATAGTTGAATAATTAAGTACTTGTCGACTTTTGAAAGAAAGTGTTATGGCAAAACAGCCTCGCTGTGGAGTTGTACCTCACCCAAAAAAATCCTCATTTAACCAAAAAAGAAAAACACAGTTCAGACAGAGCCAATGAGATGAGGTTAAAGATAACATCCTAGTCCCCCAGCTTTCCTTTTTCATCCTCCCCATTTATCCGTATTGGAAAAAGCCAAGAACATCCAGGCTGGAAGGAGTTAAGTGAGCTGCGACAGCGACAAGCGCAAATGCAAACTAGGCTGCCTGCCAGGCTACCAGCTCCAAAGCTCCTCTCGCTGGCTCACGTCATCAGCTTGGAACAGAGCAGAGAGGAGGGAAGAGAAGAGAGGAGAGGAGAAGAGAGGGGGGTGGAGGAGGATGGCTGGAGGCCTGGAGCCGGGTGTCGGGGTGCTGATCCTGGTTTGAGCCGGGTCGAGGGCTTTAGCTCACGGGTTTGGGTTCACCCAGGAGCCGAGGAGCGAGATCGAGAGAGAGATTGGGAAACGGGAGAGCGGGTCGGGGTTAAGAGTGCGCTGGATTGTTGGTTATGAATCTGCGGGGTGTTAAGTAATATTTAAACTTGTTAGAGACAAGATATACAAGCAAGCTCAGGTAACCAGGCGTCCTGCTTGCCAAGTTCGAAGAGGTCAGCAATTTCTGGGGATAGTGGTGTGGATGTGCGTATGCTAGGACTCGGTATCATTTAAAACTCTTCCGTGTCAGTGCTGCTGTGATACCGGAGTTTTGGTTCAGACGCTGAACCAACAGTGTGCTTAACAAAAGACTCCCGACTTCACTTCGATAAAAAAATAAAATAGGAGAAATTTTGTCGGGAAAAATCTTTTTTTCAGGAGGAATTATAAAGGTCTGTTTGTGCCGAGCTCTTATTGGATGTGTAGCACCGGTTCGCGTGTGTGTGTGTGTTCGTCGGTGGCGTGCCTGCTGGTGCCATCGGGGACTGACCCGGAGTGCCTGTGAGTAAGAGGATCCAGTCGGGCTGTGGTGACACGTACGCACACACGCGCGCGTTTTCACACACACACCCCGACGCGCACACACAGGCAGGCGGATAGAATGACCTGGTGCGAGCCCTGGCGCACGGCCGACTGTCACACAGGCGCTTCCTCCCTCTGCAGGTTAAATTTAGGCCGAGTTGTATTCTTATACCACCAGCCAGTCACCTCGCTCGACAGACAGTCGGCCAGCCTCTCAGTCAGTCAATTAGTCATCCTGTGAATTGGCTGGAGGTATAACCTTCATCAGGGGCTCTGACAAAGATTAAATTTAGTCTTGGCACCTCAGCTCATTAAATCAAACTAGTTCTGCTGTCAAGTGGAGGGCCCCAAAGAAACGGCCCATTTTTGCTGCAAACCCACTGAGAGGAAAGGCCTGTGTGTTGTTTTGAAGGTTTTTTTTTAAAAAGGAGTTGTTTACAGGAAGTGAGATTTAAATCACATATCACCAATGCTTTACCTAAGACGCAATTTTTGTTTTTCTTTTTTTTTTTTTTGGACACTAACTTCCAGCAATCAGCAGCACAAGTCAGACACAGAGCGCCCTCAGTCCTCTCTCTCTCTCTCTCGCTCTCTCTCGCTCTCTCTCTCTGCATTCCTGCCTTGTTTGGGTTAGCAGGGGGAAAGGAAAGGGCTGCGCAGGATATGACCTCATGTCTTTGAGGAAAAGGCGAGCGGACAGGGAGGCAGCCGAGGAGTCCTCTTGACAGAAAGCAAACACTGGAGTGCACCAAGCAGAAAGGGAGTAAAGCAAAGCAGAGAGATGGATAGAAATGTATATGTAGCCTATTACAGCCAGACTGGCCACAGAAACCCATTCAAGGGACGCTTTCTTCACCGTGAGGCTGCTTCTGCTCTGGCCCAGTCTTGATTTTTCCCTTTTTGCTCGTACAGTAAGAGGAAGGAATGAAGAGGGAGAGAAGATGGCGGCTTTGGGTGGAGGGAGAGATGGCCGGCAGCTCTGCTCTGTTCTCTGTAATTTGGAGGCTGCGTGTGTTCAGCCAGCGAGTTGAGCAGAGCAGAGCCGGGCCGCTCCGTGCCGGGCCAGGATCTCTCATTACTCCCCACTTCCTCTCCTTGCGCGGCAGCCAAGCCGCCTCTTGGCAAGGGACTTAATTTTGGTTTTGGCCGTCCTCTGTTCCCCACCCTGTGTCATTATGCTGCACAAATCGAAAAAACAGCACGCGGAGACAGTGGAGTATGGAGAGGAGGGAGGGGGGAGAAAGGGAGACGAGAGGATGTGTGCCTAGCTTGCATGTGTTTGGGTTTTTTGCTGAGGGCTTTTTCGGACTGAGACGCTTTTATGCCTCGTCGCTCATTAGCGTAGCATCAAAACAGCATTTCCAGTTGAAAACATTAGCTTTACCTTTGCATAGCCAGTTGACTGAAAGGTGGGTTATGCAGGTTTGGCTCCGCGCCAGAGCTGGAGGGAAGCCCAGAACAAGATGAACATTGTTTTGGTTTGCAGTCACTCTGTGGAAGTGGATTTTGACATTACCTCAATGCATGAAGATACGAAAGAGAGACACACTGTGTGTGTGAGGGAGAGAGAGGAAGGGAAGGAGACCCCCCCCCAACATAGACACACACCCTCCCTTTTAGCAGGATAAAGACGGAAATGGAAATAAGTGGAGACACATTCCTGTAAACCTGTGTGTGTGTGTCAGACTTTTTGTGTGACACACAGCACCGCTGTCTCCACCCTCCCGCCTGCTCATTCATGTAGTCAGTTCGCCTTTTGTGTTCTCAGACTGGAGGGGTGCGCTCGTGTGTGTGTCTTTTTTTTTTTATCGCAGCGACAGACTGCCAGTAGCCACATCTCTATCAAAGACCACAGTGCTGGCACAATCACACAGACAGAGGTGCGTAATTATTAATAATAGAGTAACAACACAACAAAAGCTCAAGCTGAATACAACTGGCTCTGCTGGTTGTCTGTCTGTCTGTCTGTCTGTTTGTGGCGTTTGTATTATTTAGTTCCCACGGTGTTTTAGCGCCATAGCAATGCGGGTGATTATTCGGCTTGTCTGTCCATCCGTCCGCAACGCCGATATGCGTGCGTGTGTAAATGTCTCAGAGATACTGAGTGATCTTTAAACTGGTGTGTTTTGCAAAAATGAGCTGATGACATCATCACAGCCTGTCTGGCACCCGGTATCCAACTGGCCTGTGTTTATTTGTCCCGTCACTCTGGGAAATCTGGGCTGCGGGGGATCGTTTTGTGTGTGTGTGTGTGTGTGTGTGCGAGGGTCAGCATGATAAAGTGTTGGAATAATAACTCAGCATGAGTAGGAAGGAGGTGCGTGCTACGGGGGAATAAAATGTCCCTCAGTGAATAAGTATCGTGCCATAGTTTTTAGTAGATAATGTGGATCCAAATGGAAGATGCTGCCCAATTAATTATGATGAAATGTCCCTGTATTTCATCTCAAACCGAGAAAAACGGCGGGCCTGTGCGGCATCAAGACACGTGGATCATGTAATTATAGCACAAACTTCCACTCAGACAAAATTACACTGTAGATGGAGGAAAACATGCGCTCGTTTCTCTCTCCTTATCTTCTCCCCCGGCCATGGCCGGATGGTTCATGTTAGAGATGGCGTGTCTGCAACTCATTCTCTCTATCTGTGTTTCTGCGAAGAGTCAGATCTGTAGATAGCGAAACCGTGCCACTCCCCTGTGCGGTTTTCCTGCCATCAGGGCTTATTTAGGTTTCCTGAAGTGGGGGGTGGCGGTAGGGGCGGAGGACTTCACATCTTCTTACGTAAGCTGCCAACTTAAAGAGGCACTTCCTCTGTTAGCCTCCAAACCCACTCCCATCTATCTGTTTAAATACCTTGTAGGGCTGAACAATATGGCATTTTTTTATCAAAGTTTCGTAAGGATGAACTTTTAATAAGGCAATTTAGGTCCACGTAGTACATTTTACAGTTTCACAGATGGTGAAAAAACACAGAAATGAAAAAGATATGGGGGGCGGAGTTAGAAAAAAGTGAGTTCATCTGACCTCTGTACCCTGCTCTTCATTGCTGCTTTGGACTAGCAGGTCTCCGTAATGTTAAAGGCGTGCAGGACTAAATAAGTGGAGTGCTCTTTTAAGACAAACTGTGCTCGCCGGCTGACAAATAACAGCCTTTAATCTCTTTTAATGACAATTTTGGTCCCAGGTGGTACTGTCTTCCACTTGACAGCTAACCAAGCACACTCAGTCTCAGTACCTAGTGAGTCATTTACGTTTCAGTATGGGGGAAAAAAAACGTAGACCAGACCGTGTGCAGTCTATGGTGTTAACGTACAAGCTGTGACGTTGCTTTATGGATGTGGGACAACGACACTCCTTTGTCTTCTCTGCACAGAACAGCTGACTCTTTCTGAAGGATCGCCTGCCGTTGAATTGTCAAAGAAAGTGAAGTGAACACGAGTGACAAGCCCACCAAAACTTGTAAAAAAATCTCTAAGTCCAAATATTTTGAGAGAGGAATGCTCAGGTTTTCATTGCAGACAGAGACACACATACACACTCAGGGCTGAACGTACACGGCAAGGCAGAGTGAACAAAAGGAATGCCTCCAGGGTGACCCTTGACCTTTGGAATAGACTTTCCCCGGCTCAAGAGAGGGTGTTGACTTAGAAAATAAGGCACCATGAAGAGTCCTTCCTTCCCCCTCGAGCTGTTTCCTTCGTGCCTTACCCATTCCTCTCCTCAGTCGCTGTGTGTGTGTGTGTGTGTCTGATGACGACAGGGTCATTACATGTCTGAGCCGAGAGAGGCACACACACACACACACACACACACACACACAC
>JAOXYL010000042.1:13155359-13168123 GCA_028564955.1 Terapon puta
CGTCAACTTTAAAAAGGGGGTGATGTCAATTTTGTGTTCACAATCGTTTCTAAAAAAAAAAGTAGCCTAAAAAAAATCTGCTACTGCAAGTTTAAATCAACAGGATCGAACAGAATAATAATGTTGGTGTTTTTATTTTTCACTTGGCGTGATTTGGATGCGGCCCGGCCAACTGATGCAGCCCACCTACTCTATGCACACGAGCCAAACAACTCAACCAAAGACTGACTGCGTTTCATTTTAACACTCGTAGTAGGACTCACGCAGAGAAAAATTTAAGTGCGCCTAAACGCGTGCTTGGAAATGACGTCTCAATCTTCACAACTGGAAGGAAAAAACAATTTGATGCCAGCTGGCCTGTTATTTCCACACTGTAGGCTTAGTGGTATTCCACCTATCATTCGGGCCCGGCAGACGTCAGCTCCCCGGTGTGCTCAGACGGGTGTGGTGACAGCGTGGCTGTTTGATGTGGGGACTCGAGTCTCGTCGTCGTTTCCCGGAGCAGGAGAGCGATGTGACAAGCGGGATTATCTCATAATGAGTTCTCTGGGGAGCTCGGTACGTTTCGAATGGGTCTAATCTATACTCATCTATAATCAGTCCTCATATCCCACCTTTTCTGTCGCTCATACACCGTAACGTGCGGTAAAAAAAAAAAAAAAAAAAAAAGTTACTACTCGAGTCTCCCTGATGAAGCTGCAAAAAGTCAGCCAGATCTCCGCTTAGTTACATCATCAAGAAACAAAGATTGACGCACTGGGAAACCTTTCTTTGTGATTTCCATTTACAGTATTTTCATTCACTGATCAGTAACATAAAAAGCAACAAAAACTAGGACAGCTGTGATCCTCTTGTAGTGCTGAATGACTCGATGAAGGAAACCATGCTTATTCATGTCCATTTCCTGCTGAGACTTCATCCGTCTTTCAGTCTGATTTCATTACTGAATATTTGTTTATACTGAAACCTGTCATGGTACTGCTGGTTAAAAGCAAAAGAGGATGTACGAGTGCTGAAAGAAAAAACATGTTTCATCAGGATACTAATGACACGCAGAGCACTTAAAGTCAAAATTATGACTACTTCAACTTTCCAATAGTTGCATAGCAACAGCAGGTCTAGGACCAGCACTTCCCCTAGTTACATTACATAATATTACTTTATTTGTATCGCAACAGTGCTGTACTTCAATATATGCTTTGCAGAAAGGCCATAAGCAAAACAAAATGTTGTCAGTCTTTTCATACTGTATGCTGTGAGTTAATTGTCTTTGCCTCTGTGTGCCCATGCTGACTTTCAAAGAAGGATACCAAGGCACAATATAAATAGCTCCAGAGGTCACCAGCAGACACAGTGCATGCTTTCTGCAGTGTGTTACTGCAAACTAATATCCTGATGAAGGCTGCTTTGGGCCACATGCAGGCCAATTCCTTCAATCAGAGATGGTTTTATCTGTTACCTGCACTGCCCTGTTACCTGTTCCACAACCGATAGGCTGCGCAGAACTGAAGAAGTGTTTGTTAGTTACTTTTGTCTTTTTTGAAGTAAACTAACTAGACTAATCTTTTTTTTTTCATCCTGCCGTGCAGCTTCGTACAGGCTGTACACTGGGTATGGTCTGGGTAAATATTCATTTCTGATTTGCCCGAGTAGGTGTTTTGAAACTGGTTAATGCGCATGTTGTTTGGCTCAATCACTGCTCTAAAATTACACACCACAATGTTTCTTAACAACCCACAGTAGCAGGCCCATTTAAAAAGTGAAAGAAAGGAAAACTTCTGCTTCACAACTTTCATAGTGAGTCTAAAACATTCATAAATGTAATTTCAGTTCTGAGTTGCTTGAGGAATATCAACTTAATGTATGTGGTTTAATCAATACAGATATAATCAGGATCAATATTGTGACAACAATAAAATGAGTTTCAGTTCTTTGTTCAGCTGTTCAGAACTGTTTCTGTTAATAAAAATATTACAAGAACCCCAAACTTACTTTTACCTTTTTAAGCAATAAACAGCAGACTAAGTGTGAGTGAATACTGGACTAAACTTCATCAGGTGGACACAAACACACCAAAAACAAATCAATAAATGTAGGTTTAATATTTCTGTGTGAGCACAGGGTGTTATAATTTTGAAGTGTGTTAGTCAAGTATTATCTAACTAAGTATCTGTGTGGACTGCGGCTTTTTTAAAACACACTCCTGGGTTGTGTGAGTCATGAATGGGAACGAGATGAATGAGATCACCGCTCATTAGCTGGCTCTGTCTATATGTACAGCTGTCATGTATACCCAAACACACTTCTTAACACACCTCGGCTTGTTACCTAATCCTTTCTGTGGGCTACAGAAGACCGTCGCTGCAAAAATGTACCGCCTCACACACGCACGCCCATGCAAGCACATATGCTTTCATATGCAAACACATGTTGTTGCACAAAGCTTGGAGCTGGAATAAATCTTGGAACAGGACGGACAATAGCTCTGGGGAGAAAATGTCAAACACGCACACAAACGCACATTCACACTTGTAGCTACACATATTTTAACATTCTTCTCTGGTGTGTTCTGACCTTGAGCATCATCGGGCTAAATGTTGATGATTGAGGTGTGTTTGTGTGTATTTCTGACTGGTTACACTGCTCTGCCATCCTGCCGAGCCCTGGGCATATGCTCAGACAGGGCGTGGACGGCTGTGCGTTGATTGTTGTGTTTCTTAGCGAGACGCGGGGTGTGTGTGTTCGGTGCCAGACCGGCTGAGGTGTGGACGCGGGCAGTAAAACTACCTACACGTGCATCCACCCTGCCATTATTTTTTCTTCTCTGCCTCCCAGACAGCACATTAAGAAAAAATTTCACTCCTAGATTCTGTCATTTCTCTCCTCTTTTCTCTTCTACCTGTCACCCCATGAGTAGACTTCCTCTGCAATAACTGTCAACCTGACCACAGTCTCCCCTGCTTCCTCTCACCTCTTCTCTCCCACCCCCTACCCCCCCACCACCTCTCACTTGCTTCCCCTTTTACTATCCCATCTGTCATTAACCACTTCTGTATCGCAATGCGTCTGCTGTGGTTACCCTATATGGTTTCCATGGTGACTGAGGGAGCTGGTGTAAGAGAGCATGACCAGCTGATGAGAACTGAACCCGGGGTCACAGATTTTCCTGGAACTGATGGTGTCCCAAGAGCTTGCACCACTAACCAAAACCCGTCTGTGGTGTCTAGAGTCTAGACTGGGCCTGGCCTAAACAGGGAACTCTGACTTAGTGCACGTATCGATACGAAAGGACATGATGAACACACAAACAGCTGAACGCGGAAGCACACGGATGGGGTTGTTCTAGTGGTCACTCGTGCACTTCTTGATTTAGAAAAAAAAGAGAGAGAGATGTGGAGACAGACCTCTCGTAGGCATGTGTAGATGGGACACACCAGCACCCTGAATGGCTCCCCGGAGTTGCTCCTCATGGTACCAAACAGCTCACACAAGAAGGTGATGAAACCTAACCACCTCTCCACATCCAACTGCTGGAGCTCCTCTCGACGGGCGAAGTCTTTCTGTGGGGGACAAAAAAAAGAACGAAACAGATTCAGATTAAGTTAGAAAAATACACAAACACTACAGTCTCTCCAGCTTTTGTACGTCTGTAACAAGTTTTAAGTAGGCGGCAGGTAAGAGGATATTTAAGCATTTCATAAATTCATCAGCAGTGGCGGTAATCACCATTAACATCTTTGCTATCTCTCTGATGGGAGTTTTTGTAGGTGGCGCACGTATTAACATCACAGCTTAAAGTACTTAAAGCTAAAAAGCAGTTGAACAACACATTAAACAAATTCATGGGTTTCTTTTATCTGCCAGAAGTAGATGAGAATGTGTTAATTAGGTTGGAAAGTGAAGGGTAGTGAACTGTGTCAGCGCTGTGAAAGTGTCGGGGCTAATACGGGTTAATGCTTAATGCGCACTTGTAAAGATGTTATACTGCAGGTTAAACTGAAACTTTTATTAACAGTCGGAGGGACTCACTCTGCCTCTCATTTTTTCCGTCTGTAACTGCGGACTGAAGTGCGCTGGAAATGTGAGGGGCTTAATATATTCTCGCAGAACTGCACAGAGCAACACCAAAGGCCTGACAGTGCACAAGCCCCCCAACGCAACACTTAAACAACAAGCCACCGAACTGAAGCGTTACCAACGCAGAAGACGAGCTCATCTTAGAAACAAAGATGACGAAGAAGGCGCAAACAGCGTTAACGAGGCCACATGCTTTTCTCAGCCGGCCTATACAAACAGCGACGTTCATAGGTAACAGTCTGGCTACGTTAAATCAGAAGAAAAAAAACCTGATGCCTCTCTTTTAATAAGCAGAGCGGTCACAGACTAATTGCCCCCATATTGAGATCCAGGGGTCTGGAAGCCACGTTGCTAATGACAGCCTTCATGAGCCCACCTGTGACATTTAAAATGTTTTAGAGCAAAAAGCCAAAATGTCAAAGACGAGGAGGGGGTCCACGCCGCCTGGGAAGTGGGAATTAAAGTGAGAAATAAAAGAGGAGGAGGGACCACACAGTTGTGAAAAAACTAGAGGGGGGGGGTTTATAAAAGGCAGATATTTGGGTAAAAGGATTAAGCCGGGATTCACTACTGCTGGGTCAGGGATAAAAATAATAACATCTAAAGGGAGAGTTCTTTCAGTGGAAAAACACAAAAACAGAAGGGAGTTGAGAAAAGAAAAGAGTAGGAGTGTAGTCGAAAAGAGCTTCTGCAGTGAGTAGGGGGTAGGAGAGAAGGGAGAGGAAAGAAGGAGACATGGGCAGGCGGTAGGTGGGTTAACATTTAACCTTTAACGCCATCTCAAGACAGCACGCTCGTGTTGTTTGCCTACTTCTAGACTCTCTGCCGCTCTGGCGAGGTTGTCTGAGGGGCGAAGGGGAGGAGTGTGGTAAGAAAGAGAGTGAGTGTGTGAGAGAGAGAGAGAGGAAGGGAGGCAAAGTATGCATGGAGAAGTAGCGAGGCACTGGCCCATGTCGTTCTGGGTGAGGGGAGGCGATAAGACGGGGGAGCGCGGTAATAGAGAGCTCATGAGGGACGGGGAGGGGGAGAGAGAGGCAGTGAAATATACGGCTGAGAGGATGTTTTCATCGTGGGCGCAAGACTGGAACTGGGCAGTAACGTGAAGGAATGGAGGCTCTCTTCCTCCCCCCACACCACCCCCCCATTGGGTATTTAAATTCACTTCTTTGCCCACCAACATTTACATCACAGACACAGTTGGCTTCCACCTGAAAGGTTGAGTGAACTACTGAAGTTACAGAGAGGACTTTGTTAAACGTACAGTTTAGAACCAACTTACCCAAAAAAAAGAAAAAAAAAAGTCTTAAAAAATGCATTTTTTAACATGAACTTATGTATGTATTTATTTGGGATATTTGACTGGGAGGGGATTAAAAAACAAAACAATACATTTATCCATAGTGTTTTTTTTTTTTTTTATTCAAAAGATAAGATAACTCAAGATGAAGGTCATTTTTTTGGGCTATACTCTTGACTATATCAAGTAACAGAAAAATACATATTTAATTTAAAAAACCCTCACATTTAAAAACAAGAACATGTTTGATCTTTATGCACACTAAATAACTTAAATATCTTCAATAACTAACTTCAATATCAAAAGCATTTCTGTCAAATCCCTTCAATGAATAATAGTGACTTTATTGGGAATCACCTGTTGCCGATGGGTTACTTATGGTCTAATGATCCCCACAGTGCATAAAACTATTTACAGAAGGCGCTTTTTTTGCAATTCAAAACCGAAACTAACAAGATCTACTGAGATTCAAAACAGCGGCGCCGCACAGATGGGGAGTAAAGACATATCAAACCGTTCATTTTTTAACCATGGTGTAGCTGCTCTGTCGGCTCATTATCGAGATGCCGGCTTATTGCTCAATCAGTTGATAAGTAGTGCGACTAGTTGCCTGCAGCAACAGAGCAGCGGTGAAAAACATACTCAGACCTTTTACTTGAATAAATGCAGGAATACCACAATAAGAAAGCAACAACCTCTCTGATGGAAGCAAAATTTCTACTTTGGTAATTGCACACAATCTCAGCTAATCTATCCCTACCTAGATACTGATGGAAAATACTGAAGAATAAAATTAGAAAAGCTGCGCAGGAATTTCCCCGTTAGTAATCTCACCTGCAGCATGTTGAGGAGCAGCGATCTGAACTTGGTCCCCTCCACCATGAACAGAGCCATCTTGTCGCAGAGCTTGGCGGCCGTGGCGGCGAAGCTCCTGTCCGACACGGCCTTGGAGTAGATTGTGCCGACCACCTGAGCCAGGGTTTCCTCGGACCGCGCCGAGCACTGCGCCTCCTCCATGAAAGAGGCCAGCTGCTGCTCCACGCCGCTGCTGTTGCTCCTCATGCTGTTGAGGAGGTCCACCAGCCGGTCCATGCTCTGCGACCCAGAGCCTGAGGCCTCCACGCGTGCCTCTTCCTGAGATGGGTGATGGGAGAGTACATGAGTGGTGGTGTATTATTCACTTTTAACCCAGGAAGTCTTTTCAGTGCTTCAGGAAACATTAGTGCTCTGAGCTCATTTGTCTCACTTACTATGATGATGTCAGTTACACTTAAGAAAAGTGATAATGTTTATAGGCTTTACTTTCCTTCCGGGATACTCTAAAATATTTCTTTAGTTTCGATTAATTCAGATTATTGATCATTATTGATTGAGTGATCTTAAACTATTTCCATTCAACACTGGGCAATTGCTAGTACTGCTAGTGGCGCATGGTTGGGAAAGATCTTGCTCATGTATGGATGGCAACTGGCAGTAATGTCTTGTTAATAATGCATGAAACAAACGACATAAATCAAAATCCAACTGTTTGTGATGGTAGATTTAATTTTGAGGACTGGTGTTGGAGTTAATTTGTAGAATAAAAATGAAATGCATTATTTGCTCACATTCAGAACACCCTAATTGAGCAAAAGCTGGCTGTTCGGCTGGATTTATTGATTCACTGGTGTCTTATTAATTCCTGCCTTGCTGCCTGCTGGGGAGTCCTGTGCTGTCAAATCAAACCACCCTCGGTGTTAATAAGTTAGCTGCAGAAACAGGAAGCTGAGAGCAGCAGCACTGTCGGCTGAATTGCCTGTTTAGTGTACACAGTGGAAAACATAAAAAAACGGCTAAGCCAATGCTGCTTTAGTTTCTTCACCTCTTTTGTGAAAATGTGTACTCTCCTCCCTCCCAGTCTGGGTGTGTCAATGCGAATGCCACATAATCAAGTCCAGAAATGAATGAAGACACGTAATTTAAGAAAAGTCTGTGTGTCTACATGTCTGTGTATTAATGACAGATAATGTATGTGCGTGGACATAATGAAAGCAATTATAAGACTAAATGTTGTGTGTGTGTGTGTGTGTGTACAGGCACATTAGTCCTGATTGCCTTAATACTGACTGACAGGCTTTAAGCAGCTTTTCCGTACCTTGTCCTTTAGTCTCCTCCTCAGCCTTTCCTTTGACGACTGCAGCAAGCTGATTTTGGGCTGCTCCGACTGGCCCTCGCTTGCCTTTCCACTTCCTGGTGGGTTGGGAGATTCTCTGTGAGCTCTCAGACATGGGAAAGCGTTTGTACTGGGCTCTAACTCAAACTTGGGCGATTCACTGGGACTCTTACTGTCTTGACATGGTCTGATCTGCTCGTCGCCCGGTTTTACATTCTCAGTCTCTCTGTCTTTGGTTGTTCTCAGGGGCATTCCTTTGTCGCCTGTAGCGTTTGTCTGTCCATGCCCCTGACCTTTCTGATTGTGGTGCCAACGACGGTTCTGGCTATATCCGTGGTGCGGGGGTCCTCCTTGGCGCTGCCCATGTCCTCCTTGATACTGGCGAGGTGGCCGACCGGCGCTACTGTTTCTGTTATCTCCCAGTTCTGTTAGGTTCTGCTGCTGTTGGTTTGGACTCTGTTGTTGTGGTTGGGTCTGATCCCTCTGGTGCTGTGGTGACTGTTGCTGTATCAGCTGAGGTTGGTTCTTGCCGCCGCCTCCTCCTCCTCCTCCTCCACCCTGAGGCCGCTGCTGTCTCCTGGAATGAGAGCAGGTTTCAGTTAGCTTCATTGTGACGTAGCAGCAGCTGGTTTGCACCTTAAACTCCTCCGTTGACCACCTCTTTGTGTCACACTGGCACCATGATGGTCTACAGCCTCCTCCCTGCCCCGCTGCCCCACCCCCTATAACTCCTTATCTAGTCAGTGACAGTGCTCTTCCACAAATACTACTATGACAACTCACAATAAGCCTCAAACATTAACCTGTCATCTGCTGGTACAATCTTTGAGTAACTAAAAATTCAAAAGCCCAATGACTGCTTACATGTGGATGCACAGTGTGTCTGTGGTTTCCTGTCCTGCATAGCTCTGTCCTGTTGCTGCACTGGCTCCGGGCTTGACAAGCCGCTGACATATGGTCCAGGGGATTAGTCACCCTGGCACCCAGGAGGCAACCTATTATCTGCCTGAGCCTGTGAACTCGCAAAAAACCTCAACTCGCAGCAGCTAGCACACCTTTCACCTTTCTGTTCAGCTTCAACCCTGTAAGTGCCTTTAACACTGTGAAACTGTGCAAGCCATGTCTAATAAACCCCTAATACGATCTGCAAAGAAAGGAAATCTGTGCCTGTTTCAGCAATTGCTAACAAATGATGGAGATTTGGACCTTGACATAGTGAAGTATATAATTAATCAGAGATAAATTGCCAGTCAAGGTTAGTGAATCAGAAGGTTTCAGGATTCAGATATCACCCCTTCATTTCTCTCTGTGCTTGACTGAATATGCTATTTTTTATATATCACCAGACAAATGTATTCAATGAAACAGTCAAACAAAAAAACACACTAATGCACTCTGTAAATCATAGCATAAATGTCGACACTAAGTGGTAGTGTATGATAACTGGTTAAACCACTAAATGAATCACAACAAAATCAAAAACCAGGTGTAAAGCAAAACAAAACAATATCCAGGTTTTATGTTTGCAGCAATTGTATCAGAATCAGAAAATAATTTTAAAACATAAATATTTGATATTGTGTTGGGAAAAATACATTCGACCATCAGGCCTGAACATAGAGTACCTGTCTGAAACACACACAAACGTATGGACACAAACAAACTTCCACACATACTGTGCATTAGTTTAAACATCTAAAAGCACGGTATCAAGTAATAAATCCTGATTATAATGATAACAATTTAAAAATGGCATGCATAGTACATATACTGCAGCACAAGCAATTATATCAGGTGGATCAGTAAATGGCTGTGCTACAGACAAATAAATAAATAATAATAATTGACTACTTTTGCATATATTCAGCTGGAGGTCTTGGGAGCATTTTGCATCATTTTAACATGCAGAGTTCCTTGCCATCCAGCTTTTCTCGTCTTTTGAATACAAGGGACAAGGCTAATCTAAGAGAGGTACAGAAATGAGATGCACAAAAACGAAATCTGTGACATCCAACGGGCTGTGTAAACCTTGTGTAGGCAGGATCGACAAGAAAAGAAAGGAAACTTTCCCACAAGTTGTACAAGTTTATCAATGCCAGTGTGGGTTTCATGGCTCCACACAAAAGCCTTTCCTTGCACTTTTAAACTTAGCAAACCTTCAGCGGCTTGATATTTTGACCAAAACGTGTACACTGAATTGAAAACCAGACATTTTTTTGCAGCTGCATTACAAAAGCTCATAAATTATTCTAAGAGCACTCTGTGGCACCATCGTACTCAAAAGTTAAGTTTCCCAAACTCCTTTATAAAAATGTTCCGCTCTGAAAAGATTAAAGAACAACCTTGTAAATGTTCTTTGAGCTTAAAAAGCTGAAAAAGAATATTTTCCAATAGGCATGTCACAGAAGTGTTGGTGGATGGACTGCAGCACAGATACATTGGCAGAGATAATGGATTTTATGGGAGAAATAAAAAAAGGAAAAGAATATTTCAAAAGTGGTAGAAACTGGATGTGGGTGAGGAAAAAAAATTAGGGCATCTAAGTGTAAGCAGCCTATGTTTTACACTGTCAAACTTAAATTATTAGTACGAGCTTTTATTTGCTTCAATCACTGAATGCAAGTTGTCTATATCTGTGTAAATAGTGCTTTTATAAAAGACATTCCATGACAAAATGCCAGTAGGCTACTGCTTTTATTTTGTGGACAGCAAGAAAATAAAAGGAAGCACACCAACAATGTGGTGGATGACAACGGTTCTTTTCTTTTTATCTACAGACCTTTACGGAGGAGTGTTGGATTTTCACTGATTGGAGAAACAGTTGACTAATCAGAGCTTAGTCGGCAGGATATACTATAGCTATACTAGCTCAATGTATGGAAATGACTCCTAAACTGACATATCTAGAGCTGCAACCTTTAGTTTATCAAGCAATAATTAGCTTAAATGGAAATTGTATCAATCTGAATCTATTTTGATCTAAAAAAAAAAAGTAGATCAATTGACAGTAAACAGACTCAGTAAATCCTAATTATTTTTTACTGTTATGTAATAAGGTCATTTAACTACTCCTAACAACCCATTTTTCATATGAAGCCCTGGTTGGGTTGTCTTCAAACTGTCATCTGCTGTCTGTGTATATGAGCGTCTGCACTGGAGGCAGTGGAGAAAGTGAAGATGTCCAAGTTTATTTATAGTCATTTTTGTGTGTGTGTGTGTTCATTTGCTTTATGTGTCGCCTGGCCCTTCTGCTCCACTCTCTCGGGGAGGTTGAGAGACAGTTCATCTTCAGCCTGCCTTCCAACTCTATGCAAATATTCTCATTCTTAGTCATGTGTTCATCCACCCGACACAAGTTTTTAATCACATGGCTAAACTAAGCTCATCCTCTTGTCAGGCAACTCCCATCATCATCCTTCATCGTCCTTTTCTAACAGCAAACTTTCTTAATTACCACATTTCAAGGTTTAAATGTTTTAACCAGTGTTTATACCTAGTTTTAAAATGTATCATAGCTTAACGCTGACTGACAGAAATCGTGAGATCTCATTAAATATGACTGCAGAGTGAGATTTCATAATCTTTTTCAAAGCCGTAGACTGGTCAGAGATACCCAAAGTTTCTCTGTCAAGCACACACATCAGCTCATCTGGTGATTAATTTGATCTCTACGCTTGCTGTTAGTTTAGGCTCAGCTCTAATAAGCCCTTCTCCTGATCTACTGGTGATGCGGAGGGGTGAAAGTGAGACAGTAATAAAATGTTAATCATATTTAATGACTGTGAGCTCTGCAGAAGCTTGAGTGTTGCTCGGACTGACCGTCCAGGGAGATGTTTGCATTAAGGATAAGTGATGGGGCCGCTGATGAAATTTCATCTCACAAATACCTTGTTACTTAGAAACAGGTCGTCTCTGGCGCGATCAATCATCCGATCATATGAGAAACTGCTATTTCTGTGTATTTATCAGATTTAATGTTGCCTGGCTGGGTGGGCCTTTTTTCTTTTTTTTTTTTTTTTAATTTCCCTCATGTTATGTCCTTCTTTTTTATGGCTAATCCAGCATTGCATGAAAAAAGATGAAACAAGAAAAAGCACATTTATTCCCGTCTCACCAATTATGAGCTGGCCTTTAGAGGTTTTGTCGAGTGGAACAAACCAGATCTGGAATCAGGATCGACTCAGGATCTGGCTGATGTTGTCACTAACCTGGCTGAGACTTGTCGCTTCCCCCCGGGGCCAGAAGGCAGAAGTATGGTTAACTGGTCTCGGGTGAACTGATCAACAACTCTACAAGCAGGAGAGGAGCGTATGCCACAATGGAAGGATGGAGAGACGAGGGATAGATGAATAGATGAAGATTGGAATTAAAGATACAGTGGAAAATTTTTTTGAAAATGACGAGGGTTTTTGCGTAGGAGGAAACGAGAGATATAAAAGATAAAGAGGAGGGTAGAAAAGCAGTGAAGCAAAGAGGGAAACAAAACAAAAAAAAAAACTACAGGTTGATACTACGTCATTGAAACAACATGCATAGAACTACAGGAAGTGGTGACTAAGAAAGGTGAAATGAATTGGAAGATATGATCATAAGAGGAGGTGGGATACTGATGATCGATCATGGCTGTTGCCGTGGACGTATGTGGATGGAAAAGTCGTGCACCATTGGTTGACCCAGACTAACGAATCGATTGGCCCGGGGGGTGGGGGGAGAGAAGCCTGCAGGCTAGACAGTCAATAACACGGCCAGAGCTCCATACGGGCCACAACACTCTGGTTTAATGGACTGTGGGGAGACAGGTTTTGGCTGCCCGACTGAACATTTGCATTTCTCTTCACACTGCTTTAAGATTCAAACTTAAAGAGCAGAACTGAACATGTGTGCGTACATGCACGTACAAACTGGAGATTACAGTCGATAACTTTCAGTCACTGTGGGTGGAAGATATAAGCAGAAAAACAGGCAGTTCGTAGTAGGTGCAGAAAAACAAGAAGATCTGATGTGGACTATTACTTGAGTGCACAAATGCACACACGCACACACACACACACATACAAACACAGAAGACGTCATCTTGATCATAAAACAGATCTGAAATGGTGCTCCATGTGGTGACATTTAGTGCCACACAAACATAGTGAAGTACTCTTAACACAGCTGCTAAAATTATGTTTAAGTGTATGGTGGTTCAGCTTATCACTTTATAACAACGCGTGAAAACCAAGCGATCAACCAAGC
>JAOXYL010000042.1:13174043-13192517 GCA_028564955.1 Terapon puta
ACAACTTCTACAGCCCTGATTAAGGTATCTGTTTGTGTGTGCATTGTATTACGTGCTTGGGTGTGCACGTCTGCCTTGAGAGGAAGTTGACATACCCTGTAGCATTCCTGGGAAACTCACAGGTCACTGGGAGAGGCTACCTGGGACACTAACAGAGAGGATGTGTCCTTTTTACAATCACCCCACGTAGCCATATAGTTTCCAAACCACAGCAACACCAGTCTCCCACAACAGCTAAATTTACCAAGCTACTCCTGGTAATATCGGAAGGCTTTTTTTTTTCTCCACATTTACCAGAAGGGTCATTGACCTGGGTCATATACCATTGTTGACCCATTCACAACAATGATGCTGCTTTAGTGTGAAAGGGGTATAAGTAACAAGGAAGGAAAGTAAGGAAATGAGAAAAGCGAACGGGGATGGAAATGTGAAGAATAGGAACGGAGAATAACGATTATAGAACTTTCTCTGCAATAGCACAGAAAGTGAAGTGTGTGTCTTCCTGCCCCCTCTAGTATATAACAATTCTGGTATGATGCTCATTGAGTCAGTCCATTGTTTTCTCGCGGCTTATTTATGCTGCGAGGGCCCTCGGCCAAAAGCAATAAATTTAAAACTGCCCCAGGGGTGGCATTACAGGACAGGTTGTTGAGTGCAGGGGAGAGAGAGAGAGAGAGAGCAAGTATGACAACAAGAGATACTGTAAACACAAGATAGCGAGCCTGTAACATACTTAATTTTGCCCACTTACAAAACCTGAATAAGTAATCTGGAGTTGTCACTGATGTGGCCTCAGTATTTCTCTTGTTCACATCTGTTCTTTTGTGTTCTTTATGTTTTCAACTATGATCAAATGTCTTCCATTTACTGTTAAACACCGGTACACACAACATCATAATATATGATGGATATGATGGAGGTGGTAGGAAACGGGAGGATGATGGCTAAGATGTCATCCATGTTAAAACAACACGCCCCCCCCCTCCACAGGACACTCTGACAGCACTGGGCAGCTCCTTCAGTGAGAGTCCATCCACACTGTGTGAAGGAGAGGTACCACAGGTCTTTCCTGCCTGCTGGTGTCAGACTTCACAACAGACAAAATGCCCGCTAGTTTGCAGAAAATGGACTCAATAAATACAAACAATAAATAGCTAACTGTAACTGGACTCTGTGCAATAACACTGCACCTCTGTTCACTGGTCATTTCACTGTTTCACTGCTTTGCACTCATTTATACTGGAGATATTATATATTTCTTTTATGTATATTCTCAGGCACACACCGTCTGTACTATGTACAGGTATACTTACAGCCATAGTTATAATTATTTATCTTGGATTATTTTATCTTTATTTTTATTTCATTCTTATCATTAATTTTTTAAAACTTTTTTTTAATGATTTTTATCTTATTATTCTTATTTTATTCTGTCTTGCATTTCTTACTATCTATTTTACACTGTGTGTTTTTGCTGCTGTTGCGCTGTGAATTTCCCCACTGTGGGATAAATAAAGGTGATCTAAATCTGAATATATAAAGCGGACAGAAATTTTAACATGTGAAAGCCATATAGATTATCTTGCCACTGTCTAAATTTATGAAAGTTATAATAAACTGGTGTGCTACAATTACTATTTTTACTGTCATTTTGAATGTGGCTCAAAACAGAGTCTTTGGCAAATATTCATGCTATGCATGACTTTATTATATCCATTTATTATATGTTATATACTTAATGCATTTTAGTGAACTCAACCTTAAATTAGTCTTTGGTTTGTGTGACTCAAACTCAATATCAGTTTATCCTTTGTTCATAATGATTTATATGAATAGATCAAAGACATAAAGAAATGAGCAACACTTCCCTGAGAATAACGCAACAGGAAGTGCTACACCATTTGATATTGGCACTGACGTGCTGCGGTCCTGATCCTAGATATGTCTGGCGTCTCAGCTCTCCCTCATGTGACAAATCAGGTTAACGTTTTTGGATTCCTCAAATTGTTTTTCAGTAAAATCCCTGTGTCGACGGATTTGCAGAATGTTTCATGATCCCTACTTAAGGCCTTTTTATGTAACTTACTCTGCAGCGGATGCCTGCCAGCGGTATCAAAAGAAGAGATTTAAAGCTGCCACAGTCGGGTATGGTGGGTGATCGGTGATGAGAGGCAAAGATGTGAGGTCCTGACATCCGTGTCTCATTTAATAAGTGATCTGAGGCCAGGGCCACAGCAGAGCACAGACAGAGAGACAGGTACATCAAAGAACCTGTGGTGGTGGAAGGGGGGTGGGTCTAGCTACAGGAGGAGATGGAGCCATTGTGGGATCAAAGTGTCAGAGGAAAAAAAAAAAAGGGGGGGGGGGGTACTGTAGTACCCTATAGAAATGTAATCATGCGACAACCACCAGCAGCAGATTTCACATGCCTACAGCTCTCTGAATGTTGAAAAAAAAAAAAAAACTTCATATGTGCTCTCTGTGTTACCTTACACTGGCAGTCACCTCATCCTCTTTATGTGTCTGTGTGTGTGGATGAGGGGGTCTGGTTTGCATTAAATTTGCGAAGACCATATCAACCTCTATTGTTGTGAGGGCATTTTGGCTGCTCCCAACAGTAAAACATGCCGATTTGACTTTTTATATTAACCATAAATTGGCAACGTGGCCAACACGCAGCCTATCATGAACAGGTACTGGAGATAGAAAATGAATTTTAATGAAGGCCCAGGCTGGAGGTTACCTCGTTTCTTGGGATTTAGCACACCAGTAATATGCCAAGTATATAAAACCAGCTCAATAATTAAAAAAGACGGAAAGAGTAAAAAGGGGACATAAAATCAAGTTGTACTCCTTTATGACCCTGCAACTTCCCATCGACTGTTTTACAATGCGCACTGCATTACTATGCATTTGTAATAGAATAAATTTGGTTAATGTTGTTTGTGTGTATTTATTTACATATTCTGGCTGTCATTCAGATGTAAATTTAACAGATTGAGTCACTCTTGAACTATTATTAAATTCCTTGGTGGAATATGCCACAAATTTCCCAAGGTAGCCTGCCTCCATGCATGTACTCAGGTCTCCAGAGTTTCTCCCATGATTGAGGCCAGAGTAGAACAGCGTGCAGTGGTGATTAAGCCAGTACGTATGCGGTTAATAGAGTGCAGGAGCCAAGCGGCAGTAGGACCAGGGACAATAGCAGGAAGAGACCGCAGGGAGGGGGCTGTCGGTCACCATGACCCCCTGGATATTGTTCTGCTGCCCACCAACATTTGAAGGATGGAGGGGAGGAGTGAAGGACGGCATGTGAAGAGGAGGGAGGTGGACGGAGCGTGATGATGGTGGTCAGAAAGAGAGAAAGGAAAAAGGAAATAGCAAATAGGAAGAACCAAAGAGAGACGATGTAAAAGATGATAGAAAAAGATGTGAGGGGGGACTAAATGAGTCTTTGTCCGAGGTGAGCAGCAGAATCATGCAGCAGCACTAAACGTGTGCGAGTGAATACTATGAGTGGAACGCAAGTCTCAGACAAAACTGACAGCTGACAGACAGATCGCCAAAAAAGCCCACCCCCTCACCGCCCCCCGTGTCCCTTCTCAACCGGAGTCCTGCTCTGCGGCACGTACGCTTCCAGACAGAGGGGCCAACCAGTCTGTAATATCTCAGCTCCAGACTCCTGCTTTGTTCCCCTGTTGGACTGCTTTGTTCGCAGACCAGAGACCGGATGTCTCCTCAGTGACTCGCCGCTTTCTCCCACTCCGCTTGGTCTCAGCCGACCCCTCTGTTCCTTCTCCCGGTGCCCTCCATTTGTGGGGGGAAGTTTTTTTTATTTCGTCACCGACAGCGTGGAAGCAAAGCACTTCCTTGATGTGAATCACATTGAAATGAAATTCTCCTAAGATGGACACAGTCATAAATGTACCTTACATGCATGCATCCTGCTCTAACTCCAACTGCGCCTCTAGCTTAGCATTACGACTGCCAGCATAGGGAAACAGCAATCCCGACTCTCGAAACCTCACTAATTAAATCAAACTAAACTATTGCTGCTTTCATCAGGACAACACCCAACATGTAAAATTTGATATTTTCACCTGTTTCGCTTTGCATTCTAAGCAAAGGTTTGTATGTAATATTCACTGTACATTTATTTCTATATGAAAACTATTATAAACAAATAGAAATAGCCAATCTTCTCACTGTTGGTCTCATTTTCATTAAAGGTATCAGCATTAACGAAACTGTTTCATAACCAGTTAAAAATTCTGTAGAGTCATTTTCCCTGCTAAAAACACAATAAATGAATTGATCTGGAAAATAATAATAAATAATATATAAGAAGAATCCATAATGAAAATATTTAGTAGTTAAAGCCTTATATTAAATAACTAAAATGTTCCACTTCAAACACTTATAGAATAAAATGTTTCGTAAACATAAATGAGTGACATAATTTAAACATAAATGCTCTAATGCTATACTGTACAAGATTATTAAGATATGCTATATACTTATAGTTATACTTACTCCGTACAGGATGTTTATTTAAGAGTAATAAGAGTATTTCTAAGAGTGTGGTATTAGCATTATTAACTAACTGATCTGAGAACTTGCTCTACCACTGATCTTGACAGCCAGTTCATGAATTCATGGGGAGCAGCCACTCTATTTTAAATGAGAAAAGAAATAGTAAAAAAATGGGTCTAGAAAGACTTGTGTCCATCATTACCTGGCATTAAATTTGTCACCAACATGACTTGAACATATTCTCATCTAAATGAATATCATGCCTTTAACAGATAGGCACAGAAAGCTGTTGATGTGTGGATGAGCAAACGTTTGCTGGCATTATTTCACGTACAGTAAGTGTCGAGAACGCCCACATCTACCCACACACATGCACATGAGTTGTGGCTGTCACAACAGCAAGGCTCATGTTGACATGATTGTGTTGATGAGCCAAGCAGCATGCGAGTGAGATCGAGTGTCCACGCTACAGCGCTGTACAAGTCACGAGGAGGGGAATGGTGAAAGGGATATAAAAGTCTCTCATCCGCCAGGGAGAAAAAAAACCCCACTAAAAATATGCCAGTTTGATTCGGGAAAAAGTTTTCAAAGCCTCTGCTCAAGAATAGAAGTCTTTCAGCTGTGCTGCCTGACAGAAAAATTACTCAACTGACAGCTGTCTATAGAAGATCAGTTGATTAATAAGTTTATTATCAAAAACAATTGCTGTGGTGTTGGAAAAAACATTTTTTAAAGTAATTTTACAAGTAAAAACATGGACTATCAGATTAATAATTACTTTCCATGGACTATCAGATTAATAATTACGTTCCATGGACTATCAGATTAATAATTAAAATACTATACAGTCTTTATTGTCAAAACAAGAGCTTATATTAATACTTATATTGAGAATAGAGGAATATATCACGTCACTGGGAAAAATTACATTTCTTACAATTTGAGAGCAATTAATAAAAGCTTTTTTTTAAGGTTTTCTGCCTTATTAAATGTAATCTTTTTTAGTTACTTTATCTCTGTTTCAATCTTTCTTTTTGCTAAACAAAGAAGAAAAAGAGTTTTTATTCGAGTGTTGACTCTCCCTTTAAATGTCTAATGTTATTCAGGATCCTTGTGATATTTGGCATGAATCCACAGATCAAATGCTTGCTCTCTGACCTCTGGATGCTTCTGTCATTACACCCCGACACTGGGCGTGAAGGCGGTTTTTTTTGTATGTGCAGGTCGACATTCCAGAGAGGCCAGTGGAGGTGCAGCAGAATCGGAGGGCAAAAGGAGGAAGCCCTTTCTCACCGAGTTGCTCACACACCCCCACACATGCACACACGCACACACACACTCAAACGAGATGTTTTCCACATCCCAGAGCTATTTGTAAGTCTATTCTGGCTCCTGGAAAGAGGAAGCGAATGCTGGCACGAAGTGTGGAACGTAGACGGGGACTTTGGATGATGGGAGCCCTGATATACAGTAGCTGGAGGTGATGACTGGAGAAAAGAGACATGCTATTGTAGTTGCTTAGTTACTCAGATTATGAATGTGCATATGTTAGATGATCATGAGATTCAAAATCAGAAAACACTTAAGGAAGAAAGTCGTATTTTTACTGTTATGTTGTTATATATAACATTACTAGATTAATATTGATGCATCAGTGTGTATTTTATTAACATTTTAATCCTGTAGCTCATCTTGATGAATACAGTTAAACCTACTACTCAGCTAGGCTCAGTTGTTACCAATCTAAAGTAAATGCGAAACGACCGAGGGAGTAGAAAAGGAAAAAAAACAAAGATACACATTAATATTCTTTTTTCTGATCTATCGTCTAATCTTTGGTGAAATATTAGATCATTTAATTGATTGTGACCTGACACATATCAGTTCATTTTCATTTCAACAGTTTACCTTTATATGAAGTAAGAGTTTAGACAGGAAACGTCTCTGTGGTGGACAGCCAGTCATGTGTTTTAATAGAAACAAATAGAATTCCCCTGCCACATAATACTGTTCGGGTTATTTCCAGTAAGGAGGATGGATATGTTCATATAACAAAACTGAAAGTGCTTGTAGAAAGAGGAGATCCTCACAGCTGTACAATAAACAGACTCACTGTCAGTTCGTAGCAGCAAACAATAGTACAAACGTTTTCTGACACAAACCACACACAGATATCAGATATTTGAAGTGTGATTAGATTTTGTGATTTGATTTCTGCCCTGATCTGAGTCACTGACTAAAGCCTCTCCCTATACGGAGAGTATTTCAATACTAATGAGTTTCCATATAGTGCACATATAATAAAAAGCCAGTAAAAGTGGACCTATTATAAAAGACACTTTAAGGGTAAAGCAAAGAAAGATCTAAAATGCAGTTCACATTTTATCCATTTGATACTGATACTAGTTACAATTCAGTTATGAAGCCTAAGACATTTGAGAAAACACACACAAAAAAAATCTTCTGGAGATGGTCCACATTCTTGATTGCAAACCACTCAACTCCAGTTCAGCTGAAGTTTACAGTGATTGTGGTTTATGTTACAGTGTGGTCTCTCTACTGGCTCTGAAAAGGGAAAATGGAAACTCAAGTGTTCTCCCAGTTGTTTTGGGGGCTATCTCGGACGAAAGAGGGTATTGTTAGGGGACGGCCTCATTAGAGCGAAGAACAACTGGGACATCGGTGTCCTGGCGTCACCGCTGTATGACTCCGCTTGGCAGAGCTCTGGGGTGAACTTAAGGATGCCAGGCCATGATACCCAGCACAGGCAAGAATGTGAAAAGAGAGACTGTGTGAGGAAGTCACAAACAGGAATTTTAAGGCAGAGAGAGTCAAAAAAGTGGCAATCACTCCCCAGCGCTGTGTCTCTGACCTTGCTGTGTCCCAGTACCAACACATATCCGATCCCAAGTGCACAGCAGACAAACGCAGTTGACCCCATCTTTCTTTTGGCCCTAACTGAATGAACGGAAACGGCAAATCTTGGCTCAAAAACTATACAATGAGGAAGCCATCTTGGTAGCGCAACAAGGCCTGTCTTGGCTGAAACGCTGTGAGAGGGTCGAAACGCAGCTCAGCTCAGAAGCCAAGAGGGGAAGGAAAGAGGAAGACACTGGGGCTCAAACACTATGAAAGATGGAAGACATTTTGGCACAGAAAGCAGGGAAGGAAGAGAGGAGGGCAACAACAGTGACCCCAGGTGAACTCTGCCACCCCAATGAATAACAGATCACCTTGGAAAACACAATGTGTTGTACCTCAGACTATGCATGACTGCACACAGCTGCAAAAATCATTCTATATAGTTTTTTTTCACAGTTGTTGTAGAAGTCTTAAAATATAAAATATATTTGCAGACAGGGAAGATAACCTCACTGGACCAGCTATGGCCAAACTCTTACACTCCTATTCTGAGTTAGCCAAATCACATGCATTATTTTGGGATCCAGAGTTGTTGTAGCAGATAATGTGCTGTTTGTTTCCTTGCTGAGCTTCAGAGGACAGATAGGAAAAGAGTACAGTGGTCCCTCACTATATCATGGTTCACCTTTTGCCGTTTCGCAGATTTTTTAGTGCAATTTTTTCTTCTTTTTTTTTACAGCACATTGTGTTCTGCGTCCTGATTGGTTAAGGGGCTGTAGATCCTTGTCAATCGGTCTCTTCCATGCCAGTCAGTTTTCAGTCAATCGAAACAGGTTTTGATCTTTGGTTTCATTCTATAATACTGGACTTATTTTTCTACGAAGATTTGAACTTTGAGGGTGTTTAAACAAGAGAGAAAAGTGAGAAAATGTTAATGCCTGCCTGAGAAAAGTGTATAAAGTGTGTAGTGGGGGCTTTTACAGCCATAAAACATCTATAATAATTGTAAAAAATAAAGCTGACTACTTCGTGGATTTCGCCTATCGCGGGTTCTTTTTGGAACGTAACCCCCGCAATAAACGAGGGCTCACTGTATTCTGGAAACAGTAACTTTTAAAAAATACGTAATTGTGGCGGAAGTGGCTCAGTGGTAGAACAAGCACGCACACATGTATGTATGTCTTTCCTGTCTCTTTCTCACTGTCCTATCCATAGAAACAATAAAGTCTAACCCTTAAAAATAAAAATAAAAAAACATGTATGTACTTGATTTAGTGAGTATTTACACTGGCTTCAACTCTCTCAATGTACATAAGGACATGTGAGTATTGCTTTGACACAGGATTGGTCATATATGTGTACTGTCATTCAGAATAGTCATAAATCTGTCTGTAAAGTTGAGCTTAGAAACTTCTGAGGCTTGAAACTGAAACAGCGACTGCTCAGAAATTAACACTTGACTGTAGACTTCATAGGCTCAATCTGTAGTTGATGTACATGTATTTAACCACAAGGGGTCAGTAAAGCGCTTTTATCCACTGCCTTGACAACTCATTCCATCATTTGACCACCAGGTGTCATCAAAGGCTTATTTATAATCAACCAGCTTCATTCATAACGTCTTAACTATCTCTATTTTAATTGATCTTAATTGATCTTCAGTACAACACAAACAAAAAACAAACTGTAAATGGCTTTTCATCTAATGGTAGAAAAGTTGGTAATGTCTCTTAGTCTCTTGGTATTTCTGAAAAGTATGTTTCATATTCTGGTGTTCTTTTCTATTAACTCTGTTTTGCCAGCAGGTGTCACTCTCTAACAATTAATAGATTATTAGATTGCTATTTTGGCGAGAAGCTGTCTGTGTATAGGTTATAGTTCACTTGTTCAGATACTTTTTAATGTAAGAACTGTTTTTCCAAAATACACAGCAATAAGATCATAGACTGAGAAAACAATCTGAATAGAAGCATTTAGTTTTACAGAGAGAATTTAGTGACTTACAGCTCGTAGATGGGGAAGGAACCTTTCTATGTCATTCATGTCTATGCCATCATCGTCCTCAAATTTGTTTTTGTTCAACCTGAAATAAAGGAAACCAGAGACAGAGAATGAATCTGCAAGATTAAAACTATCAAGTTGATGGACTTAGATAGGCATACATAACTCAGACAGTACATCAACACAATAACATACTGAGACAGCTTGGCAGTATCAGAAGATCCGCATATTGTACAGCAAGATCTTACCCCTCTCTGTCAATCTGTGGCAGGTGCTTTGGCGTGCCTCTAAAGTGTTTCCTGTGGAAATGGCTGAAGTCCAGCTTCTCTGGCTGCACGTCCCAACCTGCACCTCTGCAACCAGAGGCAAAAAGACGTTTAGAGACTTCCAGTATCCACAAGGTACGAAGCTGAAAGTTGTACAAGAGTCCAAGGAGGCTTCCACATTTAAACATACATGAAAAGTCAACCTCAGTTTGAAATGTCACAGAGCCTTTGAAAACTTCTATCTGTGCAAATGATTTATTAGAACATTAAAAACTTCATGCTTAAACAATGAAAACAAAAACTGTGTAATTCTGCATCATCGAGACTGTCTGTGTGGTTCTATCAGATTTGACTGCTTTAATAATTTATGCAAACTGCTCCACAACTGTAATCACATTATATTTTAGAGATCAGCAAATCCTAAAATCCAGGTGCTTTGGATGAGCTTTGAAGAAGTTTGACTGGTTGTTAATGGGCAGGGCTCACTTCAGACCAGTAAGAACAGCACATACAATTACAGACACCTGTAAGTTCAACAGCCAAACAGCACGTCTACCGTCATGTGGGACCCCCTCATTCAAGCTGATTATAAAGTGGGGCTTGACTTAACTATTCATAATCTGGCACTGTCGTTCTTTATTTTATCAATACGGAAACACGGAAATACAGGCAAACAAGGAAAAACAAAAGCTCCCTGCACACATTGTGACACCGGTCATTGTATGGGCAATTACTATTAAACTTTAATATTTAATCATCTCAGTCATCTCCTCTCACATCTGAGTCTCTGAGCCGTGCATGAAAACTATCAGTCATGGATTTTATTACACTGGTCAGATCTGCGAGCTATGGAAGGGGCAGCTACATTTACTAATGGGCTCCATCCATCAATCACTGCACACATGATGCTGCAGTAGACTAATGTCACCACTAGATGAGGCTAGAGGACGGGACACAATATTCTACAATAAAAAAATGGAATGGATATAAAAGGATTTTTTTTTTATTTGTTTGTTTTTTTTCCCCCAAAGTGTCCAAAAGTGCTGCTTGAGGCAAAAGATTAGAGATACAAGTCTCTGCTGCTTATTATGGTAGCAGGTATTATCATATGTGTAAACTGTTCCAAAAAAAACCCCAGCACATCCATTTGACTGACACCTTCATCCAAAGAGAATTATTATTTTATATATAAACAGGGGGCAGTTTGGGGCAAATTTCTTTCTCAATGACATTTTGGCATATGGACTGAAAAAGCTGGGCATCAGACCACCGACCCTACAAAGACTGGCCACCTACCACAGCCAAACTTTCAGTTGCCCAGAAAGCCCAGAAAAGACTCAATCAATGTTGGTTTTCATTTCAAATTTGATCAACACTACACCTCATCTCATGATGTGCACAGAGGGAGAGCCGCTTACATCATCCTGCTGTGCCGGCTCCTTTGCTGCATGTTCAGATGTGCCAACGTGGCCGGATCTTGGGTAGCTGAAGCTGCCATGCAGCTGTTACCATGGCAACCTGTCCTCCCCTCCAGTGTAACTGATTTACGTCTCGCTCATTTGCTTTTTTTTTTTTTTTTTTAAACTTGTCTCAGGTTTAGTTACTTCTATCTGTGACACGCCTCACTTGTACAAGACTAACAAGATTTTAAATATTAAGGCTTTTAGAGTTTCAATTGAGCCATGAGAAATTAGATGTAATATAGATGTGGAGGACAGCACAAATACTGAAAAAAATACTTTTCATCATCAGCATAAAGTTCAACTGTGTAGCTTCTTATTAACTTAAGGTCAGAGGTGCAGCAATCTGAGCTGCCTTGCTGAAGGGTGATTTTCTTTTATGTGATTTCCCTAATTGTATTTCATGTTAATATCTGATTCTTTGGATACCCTGATACACAGGGCCCTGAAGACAAAAGACAGGAAATATTGTTTTGGGCTTACCGGGCTGCACTTAATTGAACATTTGGACTAGTCACATCAAATTAATAAACATAGCTGTCAACAAGACGAGCAAAGTCACATTGCCAAAAAGTCAAAAACAGAGAGAAGAGTGACTTAAATTAAATAAAGGAATGTTACAAAGTCTGAGAGGAGGGGGCTCATGTGTGTCTAAATCAGTCATATGACTCTCCAGAAACTATGACTGGAATTCAGACCAAGCAGACTGTACAACATATTAGGTCTGTGAAACAGAGAGGCACCTACCCATGTGAGTCCATTGTGTTGGCAGCCCATATGTCTGTTCCCAGGATGTCAAAAGAGCCATCTCTGTTCCCGTTCTAAACAGTAAACAAGAAAGAAGGAAAGACAGATATTGTCAGTGTGACTTAATATAATCTTGGTGTGTGATATATAAATATATCACATACCAAGATGACCTTGCCTGAAACATTTATTAAGAGGTACACTCCTAGAAATATTCTTCTTAAAAAGAAGATTAAGTTTCAGGAAACTGAAACAGTCCCACAGTTTTCATTCAGTATATTCATTTAAATCAGGGGACTGGAGGGAGAAATATACTTGGATCCAACACTAACAATAATGCAACCCAATAGCATCTGTCATTAGGCTCTCCGTGTTTGATAAATGCTCACAACAAACTTTCTTTTTTGGGCCCAAGCCTCAGCAATCCCAGCGACATTACTATGACATCACCTGGGTCATTTATATTCAAGACTGGTCAAGGCCCTTTTTCCCAGGCCAGACGGTGCTACCTGTGATGTGTACATTGATCTTCACATACAGAAGCGTGACTTTAAAATTTAATGACAGTGAATGCAGTAGTCAGCTTTGGGCATCAACGTCATACTCCGTCCATGTCTGCAGAGGTCTGTGCGTAAGCATGCTCCAGATAACAAAAGGGATGTTTGTTTTGAAGAAAGGTAGTGCACGGAGCCGCGATCCACCTGTAAATACAAATTTATCCCTGCAAATAATGAAGTCTAACTAACATCTGTCTGTTCTTCCGTTTATTTTGATAACTGTTCATCCAATACACTTTCCATATGGCAGGTGAATTGCAAATGGCCTAAGGAAGTGCAGTGTGGCGTCTGAAGTTGTTTGGATGAGCGGTTCTCAAGAAAACTTAAACAGCAATACCGCAGATTTTTCTGTACCTTGGCAGGGCCTTTGAACTGGTTGTTTCTGCCTCTGCTGCCAGAGCGAGAGCCGGATCCTGGTCTAGAGCCTGAACTGGGTCTGGATCCTGTACTGCCATTACTGCTGTGTTCCCATTCATCCTGCAGAGTTGAAAATGGGAGGAAAGAAGAGGACTGAGTATTGAGTTTCTCATAATGGGAACCAGAGATACTTCTTGGACAAAACAAGTCCCAAATAATATTGTTCTTCATCAATATTGTTCTTCAGATCTCCAAGGCCACAGCATCCGGACAGTAATCAATCAATCCATTAATCCATCAATCAATCTATACATCCATCCATCTACCATGTTTACCTGTAAAATGGTACCAACAGTGTGGTAAATATTGATAATGTGGTAATGACAGTCTCTGTTGGACCAATTATGGTTTTTTGTTAGTAATTTTAAATCACCATGGTTTCAGAGCAGCTTGCTAAATGGCTGATTACCCAGCTGGCTAATCCTGGTATATTTACTGAAAGATTGACTAATGTGCATTGTCCTTATAAATAAATATGTGATACATACATTACACTTGTTTGGTGTAGATGTTAAGAGTGTAACAACAACATGTCTCATACTTTGTTGCTCTAAATTTGATAGACTTGGTTTGCACAACAATTCAAAGCACCATTTTTTCAGAGTCTGTTGAACAGTGCTACACTGTGAGATAGTAGCTCGTATTTTTGCCACTGTGTTTGTTTCTGTTATTGTTGAACAACTTGTGATTAATGCCGGTTGTTTTGCTAAATACTGCGAGGAAAGAATTCCCACAGGGTTCTTCAAAACTTATGTTTCACTGCCAAGTCTTAGATTTATACTTTCAGAGGCTGAATGTTAAAACAAACTTCAGACTCTCATTGCATTGAAAATGAGCTTGATGTAATAATAGAAATACTGACATTTCAGTTCCAGTCTCTTTCTTTACCTCCCTCGTCTTTTAAATTGCTCTTCTCTCTTTGAACTTCTCACCCATGCCATTTCTCCATCACCACTCACTTTCCGGTGAATCATACCAATGAATCTCTGAGGAGCAATAATACTGTGCAGTCAGAGTAGAGGCTTGCTCACATACACACCACTGATATTTAGCAGACTGACTGATCATTCATGTAGGATTATTCAATTATTGGCTCTCGTCTCACAGTATCCCATGTTAGTCATTAAAAACATACTGTTGTCTCCAGCAACCACAAGCAGGCAGGCGAACAGTGGATCGCTTGCGGCTGGTCTTTTCAAATCACACACTTGAGCAGCTGACAGAGGGGGAAAGACTAACCCAAACATACAGAACCAAGAGCATAGGAAACCTAGACTTTAATTAATGTGATGCTCCAGTGACCAGAAGGCCTTGATGAAAAACAAAAGGAAGATGGCAGTAGAAGCAGGGCTGCAGCGGCAAGTAAACACTCACCTATTGTTGTTATCTGTTACATTTTGTTGTTTTAACAGGTAATGTTTATCTTGATTGTTGTGGATTTAAATTATTTTCACTAATATAACCATTACGATTTTCATTTTAAAGTAGTTCTAAGTTACACTATCGAAGTTTAATTTGTGTTGTGTGTGCTACATTTTAAATACAGCCTTTTTAGACTGGGACACCGACAGGAGACAGAAGCAAGGACAAATGCATGATGCAAAAGTAGATATTGCAAAGAGACACGTGGAGGGAGCGAAGAATGTGAAAGTGATTAAAGATTTAAAGAGAAAAAAAAGGAGAAAGACACTGATTTTGGAACCACTATGGGTCAGGTGGTTTTAATCCAACTACATTCAAAACACAAAACTGGAACCTGATGCAAATGTGATCCAGCTTTAAAATTGAACAAACAAATTCATTCATTTGTCGTTCTGCTATTGTTCAGACACTGATGTGTAATAAAGACCACATAAAGACCATACTTTATTTAAAGTTGTTTTTTGGAATAGGTCCATCTTTCTATTCATTATGATCTTAATGATGGAGGCCAGTAACCTTTTTATTGTTGCCACCCTTGAGTTGAATCATAATCCTGCTGTGTGTAACTAGAATGTTTAATATAATTAATTATGAAATACGCTGTGAAACGCGCAGAACCAACACACACACACACACACGCACACACACACTTACTGGTTTGAATGAGCCTCTCCCCCGTGAAGACGTCCAGCTGCCGTCTTTCTTGTTGTTATAGTCATCTGTCCACTGGTGGCGAAAAAAGGATCCGAGAAAGTGTTACAAGTTCTGAATGAGGTGTTTGCTCATGCATAAACAAAAACCATAAATGTAAAAGTAAAGTAAAAGTAACAACTGCACTAAGTTTCTCAGGTGTTCTTTTTGATAACTGATTTAAAATGAGTGTTGAGTTCATATACAGATTGCATATCCAGTATATTGCTGCTGGAAGATACACCTTGACATTTTCCCAGGTTTACATATGTATTACAACAATATGGGCTGTAAGCTGCTAGCTTGTTTTGACATATACAAACCGGGGAGACTGCCAGAGCCTGTGCTAAACAATAACTGCAGCTAACATATGGATGACATGCTGTCATTATTGATGTATTGAAGTAATAATCCTCTGACCTGCGGCACTTTGCCGCCATTGTCCAATTCCAGGTCTCCATCTGCCTTGTCCCCCAGAAGCCCCTGCACCTGGTACTCCAGGACGTAGCTGTCGATGAAGCGCTCCAGCTCTTCGATCTCCTGTGAGCGGGTGCTCCCAGCCTCAGACGATGCGGATGCCACCGAGGAGTTCTCCATGGCAACCACAGCTGTGATGGGTGCGAGGGGAGGAGGGGAAGGGATGGAGGAAAGTGACCTGTGCGGAGAGGAAGAGAGAGAGAAATTTCAACATGACTTCCATTTTTAAGGAGGGCTGTTGAATGGAGGGCTGGCCTCTGTTTACGACACCTCAAACATCAAAACAACAACGTGGCTGTTGAACAGGCATGAGGTGAGGAGAAAGTCCAAGAGGAATGAATGTATTAGATTTTTTTGTGTAGTAGTGATGGCAGCAACAACCTGTTCAGTTCAGCATCAATAGAACTGAAACAATTTGTCACTTTATCGATTGATCAAAAATGTATTGCACCTATACTGATAATCAGCTAATTGTCTTTATATATTTAAATAGCTTCTCAAGTGTGATGATTTTATGTTTTCGTTTGTCATGTATGATTCGTGATAGATATAAGACATCTCTTTAGGGTGTGGGAAAGTATAACAGGAAGTTTTCTCAATTTTTTTGCCATTTGTAGACACAATGATTGATGACTAAATTGAAAAAATAATCAGCAGAATAGTTGATATTGATAGGGATCATCAATTGCAGTTGTAAGCACCAGCAGTAGCAATTTCTCTCACCATGGTCCCCCTCAACTTTCCACTAAACAAATATGGCACATGACCTTACTGCTGTCACCAAACATCCAGGTATACTAACTGCTTCCCAAAGAGTCCACAAGCAAGACTGTCCCTGGTGTTGAGCTACAGGAGGCCCAGGTTGAGCCTCTGACTCATCTCTGTTAACTGCTCCATACAAACTCTCTCCACACACCTCGCCACGTCCACTTCCCCCTTTTGTTTTTCCACCTCGTCCCTGCTGTCTCTCTCCTGTCAGGGTGGTGTTTGTGTGTGTGTGTGTGTGTGTGTCTGTGAGATCACCTGACCCCCGGCCAACAGAGAAGCAGCTTCCTGCCTGCCTGTCTATTGCTACTAAGCTCCTTTACATCATGGCTTGATCACCAGCCATGCAAAGAGGATTTATGGCCCTGGAGCACGCAGAATGGTATCTGCTGAGCCCTGGGGACTCGCTGGGGAACCCAGTGCATTTGCGGCCAACAAGTCAGCCACACAAAGTTTGAACCCTTTGATTTTTTTTTGTACCGGGGAGGGGTGGTAACTAATGCCACAGTAACAAGGAGAGTGTGTTAGATCTTGCTGGCTGCTGTGCGATGTTATATCTCCTCAAACAAAAACCCAACAAAGTAAAGAAAATAAAACTGAGAACACACCAACTATTTCAAAGGAACACCAAAAAAAAAATCTTAACACTCTTTTTGAGCACCAGTAGCACAGCAAACCATGCTTACAACTACTGTGATAGTACCTAAAGGAAAATACACCAATACTACATTGGAGGATTAGACCTCAGGGTCAGCTACAGTTCATGGCCCCTGCTGAGCAAGACACTGGATCCTGAACCAGTCTAGAACCAATCACTCCTTCTCAAGGACAATTCAGAACCTTTCTACTCATCACAACCCTGCTGATTTTCTTTATGTCCATTTAGGACTAATGCTTTAATCTCTGCATAGTATGTAGCAGGGTCAACCTGTTCTAATCTGACCTAGTGTAGTGTCAGTAGTGTAATCCATGCATGTCAATAGTATAATCCATCTGCACATTGATGCTGGTGCCTTGATTAGCCTGGTGACTTGCAGCTAGCATCAGCTCTGGACTAAATCCTCCTTCGTGCGAAGGTTTAGATAATGTCCTTTTTATAAATCGGCTACTTATTATTCATGCCTACACACAAATTTCACTTGCATTCCAGAGTTTTATGTATGGTAATTAGAGAGCATAAGATGCCTTTAAATTGAATGATGGTGGTGGTTGCAGCGATTCAGAGATCAGCACAGACAGCCACCTGAAAGAACTGCGTACATGTGGCAGACAGACAAATATGAAAAATGTGAAAAATGTGTCTTTTTACAGTTGACCATGCACTGTAATACTGTGCAGTGTTTTGCTTCATACTCCTATACAATTTCATGCACATCAATACAACTGATTGAGTAATAGTAGTCATGTTGTAGTAAAGATATGGTCTTATTTAGAGTTTTCTTCTCTTAATCTGGCTCAATTTTCATCTCAATTCATAATTTCAACATTTGGGTGTGACTAGTTAAAAATGATACTGTTTACAAGCATATAGAAGCATTCGATGATAGTTGTTTGGATGTCTGAAACATACAGATGCATATTGGTGGTGGTTGCAGCTCAGTCAGATGTCCTCTTGTCCTTGACATGAAGTATAGAATTACTGCCTGTGGGGAAACTGCTGCCAGTTGTTATTGACCCATCCATTAACTCGACCCTCATCTAGTCTTTTTGTCTTAGTGTCTATGATTTATGTTGTGTTTTAGCCCGTGTGATGCTTTACGAGTTTAGTGGAGAGCGTAGAGCAATATCAAGTAAACACTGGGACTGTGTCTTTATCACAGGCCAGACTCAAAGTCCTTTTCTAACCTGCTGTGTTTCATAACGCTCTTTCTGATAATCTGTGCAGTTGTTGCATGTACTTTGCTTTCATAGTGGGTTTATCTTTCAGCTTAGCAACAACAGCGTCAATGTTCTTCTCGCAGTTTGTCTTGCTAACAACATTATATCAGTTCGATGTTCCTGGGTGCCACAAATTTGCTCATGTGAGAGTCAACAACCCAAACTGCCGTCATCCCTATCGGCGCAAGACAGAGGTTGAGGTTGGGACTAAAACAGGGATTTCATCTGACCCAGACGAAAGAAAGGCCTACTGTATTAAGCATACTTGAGAAAAACAAACACAAATAAAAAGTGAGAAGTCTGGTGGCCCCTCTAATCTTTTACTAAGCAGAGAAACTGACTCCACAAGGTCAGGAGCACAAATAGCATCACATCTGCTAAATGTAAACACACACACAC
>JAOXYL010000042.1:13197928-13212866 GCA_028564955.1 Terapon puta
GGTGAAAAGGTTGACAAATTACCTCATTAGTCTGGGAGGACTTTAGATGACAGGCACTGAGCCAAGTTAAATGATGATGCGATGAATACATGTTGCAGGATGAGACACCGGCTGAACCTGACTTGCAACTACCGGCAGACTAGTGAATTAACATATGCTTCAAGTTGAGGCGCCACAGTCATGCAGGTTATCGGGACGAGGATTGTTCACTGTGAAGATACTTGTCATACTATGGAACACATTTTCCTCAATAAAACATTGGACAAATTCAATTATAATTAATAAATTCTCCACTGAAAAGGCTATCTGTCTTGGATAAATCACATAAATCTGGCCACGCTGTCTGCAACAAAGCAAGACAAATCCCATCTCATTCGAGTCAGGAGGGTCTCTGTTGTGTGACTTGTGGTGGCACGCAAACATTCCTCTACCTCACTAAAGTCACTCTGATCCAATCAGTCTCTGAAGGGCAGGCATTTCAGGAATGTAATGAGCAAACTTGATGGTTAGTTACAACCTAAAAATACCACTTTTCAGTCACCAGGACTCCTATAGGACAGAACCACTTGGGTCTAAAACTCAAGTTAATATCACACATTGCATTTTGCCTTTAGGCTTTACTGTCTGTACAGCATATGTCACATTATGCCCACAAATCATATGCGGAAAAACTTCCTAAAACCAACCTCTCATTGGAAAAAAAATGAAAATGTGGTAGGGGGACTAACAGATGTGGTCTCTCTACCAGGTCTGACAGATAAGCGGTTAATTACAATGACACAACTACAGACACATGAAGATTATATAAGTTCCATAACTTACAATATATATATGTACAGATCTCACAGTGGCAAGTTTATACCAGTAGGCTTTCAGTACCGATAAGGTTTGTTTGTCCCGTCTGGATAAATCATAAAACATAATGCAAGCCAACCACCTTAACACCTGCTCCCATGTGAGCTGACATAAGTTAAAGCTATACCGGTGATATTTCTCCCCTCTCTTTCCTGCCACAGACCAGCAGCAGCTGTGATCTCTTTGTTGTGGGGGGCAACAGCTGACTCTCCTCTCCAGATTTTGCTATCGGTGCCCTGCGAGTAAACAAACTGATTGCAGAGGCTCACACACCACCTCAGCTTAAGACCTTTTTCTGTGTTTTGCTCTCCTTTAACCACGCCCATGCTGTCTGGGGATGCTAACCCCTGTGTGCATGTGTTAGCCAAGTGTCTCGGCAGGAGGTTTCAGGGGGGTTGCTGTGTGAACGTGTACACCGCCACGCCACCCTGTCAGAGTAACAAAGCCACATCTGGAGGCGCCTCCCTGCCCCCGGTGCGTCCTGCCCGCGTATCGCCGGTAACAATGGTGACGCAAGCTTTTGCTGCTAACCGGCCGGCTAACGACAGCTAGCCCTTTAACAGTAAACAACAGGCCACACAACGGGTTATTAACCCAACCCTGCCTCGATTCAAAGACTGCTAAATCAACAGGTCCGAGCTCTAAGCGCAAACAGTCGCAGCTCCTCTTATAAAACTGCTGTCTGCTCACCACGGGTTATAACTTGGAGCTCCAACCGCCAGGTTGCTTCACCGGCTTAAAAAAAAACGGGATAAATCCTCACCCGAAGAGAGACTCTGACTCCTGGGGAAGCCGGGTTCACCTCCTGAGATCAAATCCGCCGTGTCATGGGTGTGTTTCTCCCCGAAAAAAAAAATGAAGAGGAGTGAGGAGGAAGGGAGGGAGGAGGGGGGACAGGATTAGCCGTGTGCTGGTAGCTAACTCCGACGTCCCGGACTGAAGGGGGGAAAAGGGAATGTTGGAATGTGACGTTAGGTCCGCCGCTGACACGTGCACTCGGCTGGTGAGGCATGCTGGGAGACGTAGTTCAGCGGGTGTTGCCTCAGAGTATGGTAGTCGATCAATAATCACAATCATCTTATTTAATACATGTAGGTTATACATTTATTATAATATTATAATTTCTGTTTAAATCATATTTGTCAACTTTAAATTATGCGCTTATGCCCCTAGCATAACTCATAACTAATGGTAAAGTATATAATCTATGTTATGTTGGGATTAAAAGTACACATCGAGGACACGTCTCCTCTGACAGTTATACTTATTTGTCAATTATTATTATTATATTATTATATTATTACTCATGCATTAAAGTTTGTTTAAAAAGAAATAAAATTTTTAAAAAAGCACCAAATCCTCACATTTGAGAAGCTGGGACCATGAGATTACTCATCATTTTGAAAATATATTGTTAAGTGCAGCGTTTAGGGAAATGTACAGTTACATTTCACCACCACACTACATAAAACCTGCTGAAAAATCTTTTCAGTGTAATCACGACATCTTGTGGATGATGATAAAAGTGCAGCTTTTACGAATCCTCCAAGTGTCTTCTAGTTTTTATTAATATGGTTAATTCTGTGGATGTGTACATATTATGCATATGGAAACCACGGGGATTTATCAGGGTCCTCAGTCAATATGGCAGACAGATGGGAGATAGAGCTTAGACAGACTGACCAACAGACAGACCTGCGTGTAGACACAGAGCCTCCAACAGCCAGTCACACACACAGAAAACAGACACAATACAGGCTGATGAACCAAGCTCTGGATTAAAAGGCTGAGAGTGTGTGGTGGGCAGGTAGACACAGCCGAGCAGGGAGACTTCCCTCCTGCTCCAGATGGCTGCAGAATATGTTCGCCATCACAGTCAGAGGCTAATTAACTACCATGGTGTGATGGAGACTCCAGCAGGTTTCTACACCCCCACCCCTCTCTTCTTCTTCTTCTTCCTCTTCTTCATCTTCTTCTCAGTCTATGTTTCCACCCTCACTCCCTCGCCCAGTTCTATGTCTATCCTTAGTCGTCCCATAATTACTTTGTTGTCCTCTTCGCATCACCCGCAGCACCGCAAGCCATTCATTGCTCCGTTTCCCTCCCATACTGCTGTGCGTTTTTCTCCATGCAGATGCTCCCTTTCCTGCCATCTCTTCTCACACACTCTTCTCACCTATAGCTTTCTTCTTTGGCGGGTGTCACTCACTCGTTTGTCTGTGAGCTGACTAAAACTGTCAGAAAACAAGAACAAAGCTGTTATAAATGTTATACGTTTCAAATTAACACGCCCACTGAACTGAAGGCTTGAGGCTTATGTGAAGTCAAGGTGTAAAAGTTAGATCAGTAAGTAAGATTCAAAGTAATTTACACGGTTGCTAAGGAAACCATAATGTTGAACAGCTGCATAATTTGAATGACCTAAACATGTCTGTACTTAATTTGAGAGCACCTAATAACATAACATTACTGGCTGTTTTTAACATTATGTTTTTTTTTCTAGCATTATTAAAGATGGCCAGGAGGAATTTCTGTTCTCTTAACATGTTAAGTCAGACAGGTATAGGGTGTCAAGCTCTTTTTAAAATAAAATATTCTCAGTCACATTTCTTTGTAGGCAGTGTCGACCGTTTGTGAATATACTGTGTGAATATTTACATATATAAACACAAATCAGGTTACGAGTTCATTCGTTTTCTTATCTGCTAAAGTGAGCTTTGCAGTTAATAGCCATCTTAATGCTGGTTTTGACGGCAGCGCGGCAACTTCTTTGCAGTGAAAGAAAGAAAAGGGAAAGAGAAGCAAAGGCTGAAATTGGCCTTGCTCCTCAGGTCGCTCTGCACAAAGCTGAATCCCCACCAGAGGGATGGTACCAAGGCACCAATTAGCAGTGGAGAGGGCGCATGATGATATTTCCGTGTGCTTGTGGCCTGGGCAGCTCCGTCTGTGTGTTATAAAAGGCAAAACCATAAACATGGAATTAGACAGTACAGGCCCCACAGCTCTTAAGGTCACAGACTCTCCCCTCCTGTGGCTTGTGAGAGCAACGGTGTGATATAAACAACACTGGCCAGCAAACTGTTATTACCGTACGTGCGGGTTTTGTAACAGGGCGGCTGATTATTTGCGCTTGTCAGTATGTGAAGTTCATTAGGCCAGCGGCCCCCGATGCAGCGGCCCGTTGCGGTTCTGCTCTTTTATTGTTAGGTCGAACGGGTGCAGGAGATAGGTGTGGGAGAAAGATCACTGTGAACTAGATGGAGAGAAACTAAGTGGGTGGAAGTGACTGAACATCTCTTTGTGTAAAACACACACACAGGCTCGCACACACATACATGCACACACAGACACACACACACACACACACATACACACACACATTAATGCTCAAACAAATAAACACACTGAGATTGGCCTGGGTTCAATTTGTTGAGTAACAAAAACATGATGGCTTTCTAACCAGCAGGTGGGGGCAGTAGACAGATCATAGGACTGCTATACACTGAGCAGTGCTATTATGATGTCTACATATACAGGGTGGAAAGAGAATCATGAAATACTTACCAATCTAGTGCAATCTACTGTAACACAATATCCATGCAATAAATACTGTTGTTGCAGACCTGATAACATTACGGTTTTTGTTGAGGCATTTATTCCATTCTGTGGTAAAAAAAAAAAAAAAAAAAGATATTTTAAAATCACCATAAACATTATCAACAAGCAAAAGCTTCGGTACTGGGAGGAGATGTTGCTGCCTCCCTTGGAATGAATCCTCACTCAGCCGTGACAATTTATACATCATTTGAAAGCACAGAAAGCCTAACACGTCTGTTTGCCTTACCTCTCAGAGTCAACAGCTGTTTATCCTGTAACAGCAGGGAACATCTCACAGCAGTGAAATAGTGGAGAGAAAAAAATATGTGGCATTGCAAATTCAGTTTAAGATCTCACACTTTGAAACTAACCATAATGTTCATTCTAGTTTAATCTGCCTGTTGTTTTCTTTATCATCTGATCCTTGTCCACTGTCCTCAGTCCTTGGGTAAATAAAATGTCATTAAAAATGAAAAGGGCACTAATATGCACAAGGTGGCATCAGAAAATATTCAATTTACTGTAGTGTTTATCAAGAAAAGCAACAAATTATCACATTTATTACAACCTGCAGCGAGTCAATAATTGACTGATGATCAAAATCGAAATTTTCTTTCAATTAACTGATCAAGCAATTGACAGCTCAATTTGACAGGATTCAAGCACCGCACGTTTTCTGGCACAAAAGAGGGGGGTACTTTAAAGACAAGGTGAGGAAAATTAAGCTGGAATCAGACATAAAATCAGGGATCAATCAAGATAGCCCCTTTCTAATAACCCTGAAAGAGAAATGAATGAAACCCAACTCATGTGCTCTTCACTTCGCCCTTCAGCCTCCCTCTCCAGGAGCAGAGGGGCCGCCTTGCCCAACACCCCCTCTGTCCTGTCCTCTGCCGCCTGACACTCCCCCTGCTGTTGAACTGCGGTAGAGCGTGGACCTTCTGAGGAGTGCGTTGACAGCTCCGGGCCGTGTGTGCGCCCGCCTGCATGTATGGTGAGCACCCGTTGAGTAGGTGGGTCTGCTGGAAGGGAGTGGGAGAGGTGGGAAAAGGGCAGATGGAACACAGAAGGAAGTTCACCAGCGACACATAGTGTGTCAGAAAGTGGAGAGGGACCAAGAGGGAGGGGTTCGGATAGAGGGAGAGAGAGAGACATGGAGGGGGGGGGCAGGGTGGTAGGTAGAGGAGGCGAAGCTGAGAGAATGAAGGGGACAGTTATGCAGAGAGAAAGGGCGGCGGAGGTGGAGAGAGGCCGAGGGAGAGCAAAAGGGATGGAGAGATGGGGAGCAGGGGAGGTGAGAGATGTGTCAGGTACCAGAGGGAGAGGTGAGAGAGACGAGACGAGCAGCAGGGGTAGGAGGGAGGGTGACAGGTAGGGATGGAGGGTGGAGGAGGTCGGAGGGGGGGTGATAATGATACCAGGTGTGGGGGGGGGTTACTGGGATGGGTGGTGGTGGAAGGACAGGAGGGAGGCACATGTCTGTGACCTTCAATAGTTTATAGTCGGACGTGAGCAAGACAGTCATTGAAATAGTCTGTCTCAAAAAGAAGTTATAGCTCTAATGTCAAAATATAATGATTCCTCTGACTTGCGTTGGAGGGGTTGTGGTTTGGGAGGGGACTTCCCTCCTCTGGGAGTTCCCAAAACTCCTACAGTGTGTCAAAACATTCAAAAAGATATGAAGCTGGCTTTAAACTCAACGTCTTTTCATTCTTGCTATCCTACCTGAAAACATAACAAATGATAACTGAAGTTATCTGTTAGGGTTTCAACTTTTGACAGTCTCCTAAAACAACAGCCAAACACTTTACCGCGGTGAGGGAGGATTATGTCACGGAGAAATGGGCACCACTAGTTTGTGAGCTGTTCTGTTACGCCTTGAGTTGATGTAATAAAAATGGCACTTTTTTTTCATGAGAGATCAAAATTAAATTTTCCTCAGAATCCCTACATGCCCAAAGTCAAAATTGCATAATAAATATATCTGGCCCATTAGGGACTTTTTGGAACATATTGAAAAATAACCACCATTTCTATACAGGTATAGAAATTGCAGGTGAGTTTACAATTTATAAAATATAAAACCACATACTGTTAAATGTTGAAGTATATCTTAGAGTGAGAATTTGTGTTCAATAACCAGGTAAAAACTCTTAAATTACTGGACTCCTTCATTGAAAAATAAAAAAAATCTTGTGTCCCACTAAAAAGTTAACTTTCAGTGTATGTGGACCTGTATGTGGCAGGTTTAAGTTTTGACATTACACATGTGTAAGATGCATAGTTGTGATTGCGCAAAATCACACTTGTTGGTGCATATTTGAAGATTCAAACAAACAAACTATAAATGTGGAAAGTAAGGTACATTTTTAATGGAGGGGGACTTTAATAAAATCGATCCTAACTCTGCTTCAGTGTCAAAAAGTATGTCCTTACTCGAACAAACCCTCCAGATATTTTCTCTCGCGTAACCACTTTTCAAAAGCAGACACAACCCAGCACGATGTCATGTGTTTGTTTAAGTCCATTAAACCAGCTGTTTTCGTCTGAACCCTTGTGACAGACGTCTATGACATGTTTCCTGTTCCTTTACATCACTCTTTGGGGACTTTTCATTATACCATGTCCCCTGTGTCAATGCGTGGCAGCTTAATCTGGTCTCGTCTCTCTCATTTATGAGCTATGTAGTGGCATTATGCTGTCTGGACATGAGTAAGTGCTGGAGTCATTTCAGCCACTTGGAGACAAAAGAAAAAGAAAAAAAATGAAATTGCATTTACAGCTCTGTCTTACAATTCAGCAAGTTAAATTGGTGACCTTGTTCAGGAAAGAATACTATGAACAATATATAGTATATTTACACTGCATACATTGATTACCAGGATGAGATTATGTCTCATTCTGATTTCTAGTCTTTATAAATAGTTTTCTCACCCTGTCTGTTTGTCCTTGTTTTCTGACATGAATGAGGACTTTAGTTTTGATTAAAAAAAGTAACTTTCAGTAACTTGCTTTCCCATGCATATTTCCTTGCATGGTGTGGCTACATGGTTTCACATTCGCTCCTTTGCTCATGTGTATGGGTGTGCATGTGTGTGTGTGTGTAAGTGTGTGTGTTGAGCAGGAGGACTCCAACTAGGGGTGTTAGAACAGAAATCTCAGCCCACTGACTGACCTTGTCTGAACTGTACAGTGCGCACAGTGATAGCACGAGGTGCCTTCAGGTCAGCGTAGGGTGTTAAAATTACCCAACATAACATCTGTGTGTGTTTGTGTGTGTGTGTGCTTGTTTGTGTCTTGTCTGGGAGGGGGGGTGATGAAAGTAGTGCGTCTGGTTATGCTGCGTTCATGCCCTGCCAAACTACATCCCACACAAGGCTGAAAGACTGTGGGCTCCTCTGGACCTTTTTTTAATTAAACCTCCTCACTTTAGTCTCTGTGTGTGTCTGTGTGTGTGCGTGCACGCGTGTGAGCATGTGTCATGGCTAAAGTCATTTGAATGCTTTTAGTTCTCACGAATGCTAAAATATATTCATTTTCCAGACTGCTCTAATATAAGCATGGCAGTGTGATTTGTATTGTAGCTCTTAATGAAGGCCAATCATTTCATTTTTAATAAAAACAACTTAATCAATACGATTAATAGAAGTGAACAAAAAAGAAAATTGGATCACATTATATAAAATGAAATGTAAAATGACATGTATATATATATACTCTCTCATTTACTTCATATTGTTTATCCAGTGAGCCAGTGCCTTAAAAATCACATTATCTTATGACAAAGTGTTTGTTATTAGTTTTATCACTCTTTTTAAAATCATGTATTAACTGTTTTACAACACTCAGTACTTTAATACACATTATTGTGGGCTGAACCCTTTAACCAAAGCAAATTAAAGTTACAGATCAAACACTGTCATGAGATGGCTCGCTTGCACATTGACCTCGCTCTGGTGAGCTCTTAAAGTTAAGAGTTGCTATGGTGTTCACTTGTATATATCTTTAGTCACTGAAGTCTGAGTTATTTTTATAACTGTCTCTGCTTCAATGTAAGACATATAAGCAGTTTCAAGGAGTTTTAAATTGGAAGAGGAAAAAAACATCTCTATTTTATTTCAATGCTTGCTGATTTCCCAAAATCCAAACAGATAAAAAATTTATTCAAATGACATTATGAAATATAAAATCACAGGAATAGATTGTGTAAAATATATAAATTAACTTGATTTTAAGAAATAATTGAAGTTGTTTTTTTGTTTTTTTTTATAATATTTCATGTTTCTGTTCGTATTTAATGTCGCTTCTCGTAATAGACATTTTGCTTCATCATTTCATTTTTCATAACGGGTGTTGTCACGTACCACCTGCCTCTCTTACACAAGCAACAACAGCTGCCACCAAATTTAGCACGTCGGCTCCCAACCATTCTTAAGGCAGCGTTTGCCGGGCTGTCGAAGTTAGTTACCAGGTAACTGATGAGCCAGTCTTGACTCAGTCTGAAGAAACCAGGGGTCCTCCAGCTACATGTCAGAGGACCAAAGCTGGAAAGGTAAAACAAGAACACACTCCACCTTAAAAAAGTTCCTTTGAGTGAATTACTTTTTTATTCTGGGTATAACTGAGTGACAAAGGCAACAAAATATCTCTTCTTTTTTTTTTTTTTTTGAACAGCTGAAAAGGTAAAAGTTTGCAATGACGTGTTTAAATAATGTACATTCGCCACCATATGAACAGTGGTTACACAACCTTCAACAGAAACCACAAATGTGCTAAATTTGGTACCAGTTGTTGAGGTTGCTGGTTTAAGAGACAGGTGATGTAATTGAATCAAAGGAAAGACAAAAGCACTTTATTATGACAATGACTGTTACTGTGCCAACGAAAATGAAGATAGGAATGATGATATTATGATGATTATTGCATTTATACATTGTACATAATTTCTTCATGCATTTATTTAATAAATGCTTCTTTTTTCTTTTCTTTCTTTCTTTCTTTTTTTTTTTTTTTTTTACAGCCAGTGTTCAGTATTAAACAGACATGGCTGCTATTATCTGAGTCTGAACGAGGCCTGACTAAGAACTGAAGCACCTGTGGGGCGTCACCCCAAATCCAGACCCCTAATAACAGCCCTGACAAGACATGAGAAGTGTGTAACAAGTGTGTGCCATGCCGTGTGTGTGTGTCTGTGGTTGGCCTGTGGCCGTACTGGTGAGGGGGATGGTTGGGGGCTGCAGTGTAGCTGTGGCTAAAGATGTAATCAACATGACAAAGTTTGTGTGTGTGTAGGTGTGTGTAGGTGTGTGTAGGTGTGTATGTGTGTGCGCGTGTGTGTGTGTGTAGCTGTGGCTTCAGTGAACCACCCCCATACAGTAACGCATGGTGTTTTGCGAGTCGTGTGTGCAGCAGGGACGGGGTGTGGGTTTCTTTTCATCATGAACAAATGGTACAAAAAGACACACAATGTGGAGGGAGACGGCAATGTGCATCCAAGTTTCACATTTATGCTTTGTAAAGGAAGAGGTAAGCGCACACTGACACGATGTGCAAGCAAGCTGATTGGTGTGTATTGCCAATAATCGCTGGTTCCAATCATTTGGACACTGACTGTGTGTGTTTGTGTTTGTGTGTGCGTGTGTGTGTGTGTGTTTGTTTGTGACTCATGCTGGAACATGCCTGTGTTTCAGATTTCTGAGTTTTATAGTTAGTCACGTTCTGTTTATTGGCAGAAGTGGCAGTTTCATCACGATCACGAATACACACAAATACAGAGACATACTAACACAGTCACTGAGTTTGAATAAGGCCACATACATACTCATCAATGTACACTGCACTGAAAATTTACATTTAACACACACTGTGAAGGAAATTCCATCCAAAAGACTTTCCTGTAAAGACAGCTGTTCACAGAGTCATGTCATTTCTAAATTCATTGTATTGCAATCTCTGGAAAGTAAATGTAACTTTAAAGTACTTCTACTTCACTACATTGACAGAAATATGGTACTTTTAACCCACTGCATATATTCTTTGTATATTATCTACATACAGATATGAACTATGGTAGGTTGCTATGGAATAAAGTGCTAAACTGCATATAGGATGGCGTTATTTACCACTCTGCCAATTAACCATTAACATAATGCATTAATGTAACACTCATCACTAAACACTTTGACTTTTGATACTTAAAGCACATTGTACTGTTGATACTTCAATACTTTGACTCACAAATGCACTTTTACTTGTGATGGACTATTTTTATATTGTGGTATTTCTTCTTTTACTTAATTAAAGGATGTTAATAATTCATCTTCCACAGGACACAAATACCTCAAAACTCTTTGCATGGCTAGATATGACACAAGGTAAGTGAGGAAATATGTTGAGGGTTTTTTTTTTTTTTTTTTTTTTTTCAAAAGTAAGTGGTTACACTTCTAACGGCCAGGCCATCTCATAAAATTTGAGAAATGCTTTTAGACTGTGAGTGACGCACTGAAATATTTCTTTCACTCGGGGTTTGTGGAGAGTGTTTTTAATTCGCAGTTAACCGTGCGGCTGCAGTCCGAGTGGCCACTGCGGTGGAAAGGCAGCAGTCAAGAGTCCCTTTTTCATGACCTGTTTGGGTGAGGAACTCTGCTGACACACAACCAACATTTATGTGCATACAAATACACTCATGCTCAGACACGCCCATACTGCATGTGCTCATATATACATACACACACAGCATAACGCACGCACGGGCACTTCATACCAACAAAAAGTGTGTGAAAGTGCACAAAAGTACACGCTAAGCTCAACGTACGCATGGATGTATACAGACACGCATGCATGCCTGCACCACAACACACACACACACACACACACTGTAGACACACGCACAGTATTTATTCTAAGAGTGTATCCCTCCCTGATGACCGGTTAGGGTAAGGAGTGCTGCCGGCAAAGCGGACCAATCCAAGTCATTCTACAGTTGATTTACTGTCCCACCACCAGTCCACTACTGTATAATTACCCTAACACACACACACTCAGACACACACACACACACACACATACACACAGAAATGGACAGACAGAATTACACACACATAATTACCCACACAGCACAAGCACGCACTTACTGTTCCATCATATGTACACACATGGATAAAACGTGTAACACAAGGGAAGAAAAATAAACAAAAAACAGCGCATGGACAAATATGGCTGCTGCACTGACACAAATCCTTGGCTTCACTCATTTTATTTTGTTTACAGGGTTTAATTATTGTTGCTGTATGTGTGCATGGGTCCAAATAAGAGCTCAACTATTTCATTATTTTACTTTTTTTTAAAGCTTTATTCATTTGTCAAATCTGTTGCAAAACCCAATCTATAAATGCATTTGGATTCATATTCAGAACCCATTATAGCCTTAAATATAGCATTAAAAACATTTACTTTGAAAGCTCATTTTTCAATTAAAAAAAAAAGATTTTATTAGGTTTCTCAAACTGAGACAGAAAACTCAAACGTCAAGTATTCAAAAAACGTTCACAGAATGAATTGTTTTCAGATAGAATGAATGAATAAATGAACAAATAAATAGATATGAATAAGAATAAATATTAAAATTAAAATGTACTAGTTATTTTAAAATGATTAATAAATTAAGTCAAATAATCAAGTGACTCACTCAGCAGACACCAAATTTCAAGATAACAGTAGAATAAAAAAAATAAGATTTATAAAACAATGTTTGTTCTGGACAATAAATAATATGAAATAATATATATTGGTGTGAAAAGTACATTAAAAACGCCATGTGTTGAATCATACATTTACATTAAATTCACACTCTTTATTAATATTTCAGAGCATCACAGGCGTCCGCACCATTACCCAGAAACGACTGGGTGGATAGCAGATTAACAGAAAACAACAACCCATCACTAGAGGAGCCCTCTCACGCTCACACCTATTGATAACAGTGACCAGATCACTAAAACTCCACACAGTAAATAGAGCAGGGAGGGGGGAAAAAAACACAAACTTAAATTTTCCCTGCGTGTGCTGCACAGTATCTTTCTTATCTGCAAAAGAGCCACTCCACTACAGCGGCTTCCCCTTCTCCTCGTGTAATTTTGCCCTTGTCCTCGGCTGAGCCTGCCTGCCTGCCTGCCTGCCTGCCCCAGTCCGATTTGTCACTCTCAAACCTGCAATTGTATTCAAGGCCAAATATAGGGGTGGGAATGCTAGGGTGGGCTGTCTATGTGTCACACAACAAAGCTTCGCACAAGGGTGTAGCCCTCTCCCTTACATCCTCCCACCTAACCGCCCGGCATGGCCAAGTTGTTTGCATGGAAACGCGTCTGTGTGTGTGTGTGTGTGTGTGTGTGCGTGCATGTGTGTGTGTGTGTGCGCAGTGAGGTCCAAGCTCTCCCCACCCTCCTCTAGCTCGGGTGAGGCAGAGAGAGATTACTCCCTCCTCCCTCCCCTCTTGCTGCTTTATTTGGAGCGTTTCTCAGAGATTCGTGTCCTGTCACTCCTTCTGTCTGCGGCGCTGACCTTCATCGTCTCTTGTTTTTGTGTCCGCCTCGTCTCCCATCCCTCGTCCTCCTCTTGATCCCTCTCGATTTCAATTCCGCTTCCTTTTGATATCCACGCCAACTCACTGACTTCGACCGAATTTAAAGACAATTTTTTAGATTTCTGCTGGGAGTCTTTTTGAGTTTTTGTAGCCTCCAGAGCAAGTGAAATAAACACCAGCGGTGAAGCGCCAGCTTTTTGATGGGCATGTGATTTGTACAAAGTTACAAGCCGTTGTAAGACATGAATTGGAAGTTCCCTATTATTACATGGTAGAAAAAATGAGCAGCCTTTAATGTCGAGAGATGGAAAGGGAGATGATTATGGTTTATGTGCTAGGGCATCCCGATTATGTGACCACAGAAACCCATGCTGAGTCACATAGGTCAAGATAGGATGTGAATGAAACAAACACACACAGGCATGGAGACAAACACACACATGGCTAGAAGGCAGAGAGATGCTCTTAATGCTCATTCATTCACATGTATTAATGTATTTCTTGATTCTCATATGTTTTACATTATTTAATCAGTTTCCATTTCACCTGTTTGCTCTTAATGATGTGTACATTTCCATGAACACATAAACGTCTAGCAGGGTAACAGTGTGATTAAGTCATTTGTTTACTAATTCTAGTAACATATTGGATATAATTAAAAATGTTTTTTTTTTGGTTCTGAAACATACAGATCATCACAAATAAAAATTAGGTAAGATGTCATATATTTTGTTAAATTTCTGTAATACAATAGAATTTTTATATATTTAGTGAGAATACACCACTTCATGCACATTTCATGATAGTCAACAAACAGTATATACTGGGAAAGTACTGTACACTACATATTTGTTTCATACACAAACACATATACATATACAGAGAGATACAACACTACCATATAACACATTGTATAAGTAATATGATCTAAAGCATCAAATAGAAATGGTGGATTGTTCTATAAATGATGTATATAAAACACAACCAATCTATGTTGTTCAAACACAAACTATGTAAGTTATGCTTTTTCTTTATGTCAGCAGTGTTTTTCTTTAAAAATCTGTGTCGTTATTTTGCTCTTCGTGTTTTGTATTTAAAGTTAAATGGTTGTTCACTTTGACAATCTGTTTATTGTAAAAATTGGTCAGCCTGATCCTACAAAATCGTGATACTAATATCATGTAGTTCGGTTAATGTCAGGTTAGCAGTGAAGTTTTTAATATGATTGTTATGCTGATATGAACTAAGCTATGTTATACATACAGCTAAATTACAAAACACAGCTTTTATCCACACTAGCAGTGAGGTCCTGACAATATGACAGTATCAATAATTGGATTGATTACCATGATGTATGCTACAGATTTTTATGATACCCAGAGGATAAATACAAATCTTTTTTTTTTTTTTGTGAATGCCTTCCTTGCTATCGGATGTTCTGCCGTTGCATTTTGCACAAGCGTTCATGTTCCTCATGGGACAAATGGTAAAAAAATTGGCAGTTCTCTGACTTTTCATCTCGCGCCATCATCAAGCCAGAAAAACATTTGATTTCGGACCACTTACACCTACGCCCAAAACCTCAGTTGTACTTTGTGTTCAAGGCTAATTAGTGAAGGTTAGCATGCAAACACGCTGCGCTAAGATGGTGAACTCTGCAAACATTGCATCAGTGACAGTGACATCAGTCACCAACCAGCTCAAAGCACCACTGTACCTAAATGCAGCTTCACAGAGCCTTCATGGCTGTAGACTACCACCAACACACATGCATGCGTCACACACATGACATGCAGCATCTCCAGCACCCTGAATGATTGTATCTTATTTAATATGTTTCTTCTAAACTCCAAAGGTGTCACCTGTCACCTGAAATCTCTCTTCATCTTCATCACAACAATTGAG
>JAOXYL010000042.1:13301713-13328590 GCA_028564955.1 Terapon puta
AGAGTGATGTAAGAATTTCCTGTGTGGACAATAACATTCACAGCCCTGAGAGCTCATTTTCATAATCATGTCTGGGGCATCATTTGAGCTTTTTGTGAATGGTTCATTAAAGCAGGAGAGCAGAAGAGCAGGAGAGGCAGCGGAAGCACAAGAGGATCATATATGTGCAAGTGTATGTGCATGTGTTAGTGTATGTGTGTAGTTTGTGTAACCCTAAGGATACCCTAGCCTTATATTGTACATGTCATACATGTTGCATAAGCCAGCTAGCTAAATACTGGCGAAGGAAAACGGAATTCAACAAATTAGTAATTGCTAATTTTAATTCAATCTCTCTAGTGGATGTGGCACTCCTCCTCATGAGTTTATTATTACTGTATTATTAACACAGTACAAGACCTGTGCAATATGGAGAGTGGTACCATAGGAAGTCTTTCCAGAAACTGTATGAGTGGACTTCTCTCTGGACAGATTGGCCCACATAGATGTGATCACTATAACAGACTTGACTGTTTTGTCTATTGTTAAGCTTGGACATATCAAACTTGTAGAAATGAATCAAGGTCATATTAATGGTGTAACTCTCATGAGTTAATTCATTTTATTTAATATATTTATAAGATTAAACATTTTTATATTCTCTTATTTATGGCGTTAGTGTATCTTTGGTATTTTGACAGGATGTCATTTAATGACGACCAATATCAGTACATGTGAGCAATATTTATCATTACAAACACGGAAATTAGCCAAGTGTCAGTCCATTTAACTAACCTCTGTATGTTAGCCAGATGTACATTTGCCACAACAGCCAGCAGGTCTCCAACTATTCTTTGATGAAGCATAAATCTCACCTTTATGTGGCTAACTCAGGTTGTTGAGTCTGTAATAGCTCGTTGTTGTTGTTGCCCTCGGTGGTCGTTAGGGGAGAAAAACAGCCCCTTTAACGGTCAGCGGTGGTGTGTGTTTCTGTCCTCCGGCCTCAGGGGGGCAGTGATGAGCTGTTACAGGTTACTGCACCACACAGAGGCGAAGAAGAAGTCGCGGTAGATTATTTACACTCGGACAAGCGACACAGTAGTGTGAATAAAGGTTTATCGGGTGGGTTTCCTAACTGTACGTTTCAGGTGTAAACGAGAAAACAAGTCAAGGATGAAGACGAGCGGGTCGTGTTGTCAAGTGAACCCCCGGTTCACCTCCCTGCCTCCGGATCACAGCCGCCTTCGTACGCGTCCATCTGATACTGTCTGATTCAGTTTGTGCAAAACAGCCCAGACAGTGTCTAACCAACAGGGATACGCATAGTGTTCACCAACAACAGCGAATGCATTTGATGGAAAACTGCGACATCTGGTGTGTCTCTGTTATTATTGAGGGGTGCTTCCAATATTGTAAAAATCGTTAGAAATATATTTTTTTCCAGTTTTCTTTTCTTTTTTAAATACAGTTAAATTAACCCAGTCCTTTCCCCTCACTGTCACTAAAATCTGAACATGATTCATTTCACAGAGATGAGATAGTATAATGTAAAGCTGTAGTCTTCCCTGCACAGGTGCACACAGTGAACTAAATTGTTAACTCCAAGTGTACCAAACGCACATCACCCATGATAGTGTATTTTACAGTCCTTACAAAACTTCTTTTGCTAGGGCTGTGATTGATTTGAAATAAATTAATCAAACCTCACAGCATGATGTCTGAACCTGCCATTACCAATAACTAAAAATAACTTTCTTTTTTTATCACTAGACATGTTGTTCTTGGAAAATGGCTATATATGGGCCAAGATTGCATCTGATGTCTAAAGATGAGTGGAGATAACTGGAAGTGCAGCAGTCCCAAGGAAGAATCCAGCATATGATACACAAACCAGGTACTTTCAAAGCCCCATATCCTCCCCTTCAGATGACAAAGCAATGACACAATCCCTCTGTCAGTCATCATGAAAGATCATGTCTGTAATTTTAGGGTTTCGTGAATACTGTTTTGTCTGCTGTGTTCAGCCAATGTTTGTATAAAGATGTGATCATTATTTCTTGCCCATTGCAGCATGTTGAGTACCGTTGGCTCTGTTGTTGTCAAACAACACTACGTCCAAAAATGATAATTCTGTTTCTTACATGCTTAATAAGTTACAGGAGTTTAGTTTAAATTGACAACACTGAGTTCATGCATTCAGGAGGAAACTACTATAAACAGTAATATGACTTTTTTGTGATAAGTTTAAATCTACATGTCCTCTGTTATTATTTCTGTGTGACTGGAAAATCAAAGATTATTACCGTCATGAAGAAAAGTATCTCCATTACAATGCTAACATAACGTACTGCGGTGACACTTGTTATACCCTTATCTATTCTCTAAACTATCTACACCATGTTTGTTTACATTTTTGCTTGTGCTGCTTCATTTGGTCACAAGAGGGTGCTATTGCTCAAGTTGTAACAGATTGCACCATGAATAGTTTGAAAGCGTTACAGAACCATGCTGAGCTATGGAAACTTGGCCTGTAAACAGTGTTTTTCTGTATTCCTTAATTATATTTCTTTTGTAATAAATCAAATGGTATATTCTGGTCATTGTTAGCTATGTTGTTACTAAATGCTTATTCGCCTCACTTAGCATCTTAGACTTGGTTGTCATTCACCTACATCTATAAATTAAAATACATTTTAAGTCAAAGACAGGACTGTATCTGTAACTGTCTTGACAGGCTTTGGAGGAGAAATGTGTAGTGGATGCAAGTTAATAATTCAGATGGTAGAAAATTTTCCTGTGGAAAAGGCTGACGTGTCATGACACCACTTTAGTTTGATCCTGCAAGAGAACTACCCAGGTTATAAAAGGGTGAAACAGGGCCCTGAATATTTGATCTGTCATATAAGCTAAAAAATACTAATATGCTTAATTCACAAATGTGATGCACTGATGTTTAAAGCAAAGTAAGCACGAGATAAAACGAACTCCATTTATTTCTGCTTCAAAGACAAATGGGTAGTCACTGTTTTAATGTGAACAAAAACTAACTGTACACAAAAAGCAGTACAGACACTATTATTCCTCTATTATTCAACTCATGCCATCCTTGGCATTTTGGAAGCAAGGGTTTTTATCTGAAATGTAATTTTGGTGATAATATCTTGCTTAATGTCAACATAAGAGGTATACTGTGGTTGAAAAGAATTCAGCTTCCACAATAACCTATTCACTTCCTGCATCAAAATCCTGTGAATAAACGTAGACTCTGGAAGAAAAAAATAATGATTAAAGACACTAAAATCTCAAGTGAAAATGCCAAACTGCAAAGTAGCTTTTGGAAGGCAATGAAGGTGCAAACATCTGAGACCTTTGTAAAAATAAACCGATGCTGTGTCACTGACAAATACAGATCAGTCCTCCTTCAGTTTCATTGTTCCATACAAGCACTGCTTTCAGGATGCTCATTTTCATCATAAAAATAGAAATAAATGCATATTTGGTAGAAAGGCAAGCCCACATGTCCTCAGATGGAGGAAACAGATGAGCTTCATCTCCTCCTGGAGTCCCGACATAATCATCACAACCAGGTGAGCCCCAGCAGAAGGCAGGTGTTGTGGATTCTTTGCTGTGCGGTCCGTCAAACTCCTGTGTAAGAAGAGGTGACACTGGGACATCGTATTCCATCTGTTCATGATAGGTTCAGTGCCAAAAGGTGTGGTCCCCCTGGGCCAAGGACCATGTTCACAACCAGATTCAACACAAGTGAAGCTTGTGACATCTTCACAGAGCTCAGTGGCCGTCACAGCTTTCCTGTGGAAGGAAAAGCAGAGTTGTACTGTACAAGCAGAGGCGGATGTAGATCAAAGAAATGTTTCAGGATTGAGCTGCAATGTGGTAAAATCTGACTCCTAGACTTTTCATGTCTGCACACATCTTTGTTATACATGCTTGTAAAACTTTTAGACACGAGCAGATGAAACATCCTCTTAGGGAAGACAGGTTCCCCTTAAATGTGAAGGAGAAATAGGTACAAATAGATGCAATTGTGAAGTGAAATCTTCTGGATATTGATATATCTGGTGGTTCTCTTTGAAGAACTGGGAATTCTTTGTAATTATTTTAAAAGGAACACCCAGTGTTACATTATTTACAACACCATTAGCTGAACATGGTTAGTAGGTCATGTGGAAAAGCAAACAGAGTTACATGCAATGTCATTAAATGTGATGGCTTAAAGTAGTTAACAGAAAATGTGCAGGAATGGCTAGTGATTTGGTTGAATTACTGCACTTAACTTTTCTCAAACCCTGAGTTAGTGTTAGATTTAGATTTAAGATTCCTTTATTGTCCCATAGAGTGAGAAATTTACATTTACACTCTAGATCTCAGTTTGTAAAACACCTTATACACGGTGGAAAACGCAGCAGTTTTATTTAATGGAATATTCATCTGGCTTCAGCTTCGTGTCCTGAACGGTTTGCCATTGACCCAATAAATCTGGACTTTGCACTCCTCTCGTGCTCCTGAGAGGCAAAACAAAAACCCAAAAACTGGCAGAGGGAGGTCAAACTACTCGCCTAAAGCCAAACATGCAGAGCAGGTTAAAACTGGTGCACATGATGCAAGTTGATCCGGGCAACTGCACAGCAACTTTTGTGTGATTTGGACTAAAATGCACTGGCATGCTAGAACACAGACCTACCCAGGCCTCTTCCCATCTTTTTAGCAGCTGCTCATGCTCTGTGAGCGCACTCCTCCATTGGTTCAAATCCCTGGATGGTATACTCTCATCTGTCGAATAACAACATGTTTTATGGATAGAAACTGTCAAAAATGTCCATCTCTAGACTGATAAAATGACGGCAGTTGCATTGCTGATAAACAGTCCCTACTCTGTAACCTCTCCATGCATTACTGAAATAATAATGCATCTCATATTTGAAGATATTAATGGGTTTTAATACTCTAATACATATTGTCAAAGTCTGAACGCTGGACATTTTTCCACATCCACACTCCACCAGGTCCAGATACCTCCAATAGTGAGGTGGAGGTCCACCTCAGACATGTCATTTCCTGTGCTGGCCTCTGCGACACAGTGGTAACGAGCATCCTTGATGAGCGGACCCTCTCGGAGCCAGCTGCTCACCAGCACCTCCCTCTGACCCAGCTGCCGGCGGTACTCCATTACAGGGGTGTCCAGACTGTGCCCGTTCCTTAGCCAGTGAATGTGGACATCACTGGGACCTGAGGGACAGAATCGGACTTCATGTTGACCCCTGAAGGTCATGACACGAGCACGCCACGTCACTCCACACAGACGTGCTGCACAGGAAGTGGGTATACTTCCCTTTATACGTTTGTGGTGTTTGGCTGAGCCATACTCGTGTAGTTTGCTCACAATTGATTTGAAGACTGATTCATCACTAGTAAGATCCACAGCATTTTCCATAATTCTGCCTGTTTATATTTTTAGCATTTGTAACAGCATCCTACTTTGACATTATAGAAAAGTGTTCAAAATGCAAGCAATGACTGGAGTCAAACATTTAGGAAAACAAACTTGTGTTGAAAACATTTGTCAAGATTTATTTAGCCTCCCTACCAAGAGCAATAGTCCCAAAATGTCCCCTAGATTTATGTACATCTTCAATTGTATTTTTCCATATATACACAAATATATTTACACTTGTTTACAGGCACAAAAAAAAAAGATCCAGATGTAAGACATTTGAGCGTCCTAGAATTTGTTCTCAGGAGAAATTCTAACCCTAACACCCTGGATAAAAAGGATCCAGTTCTAAGATTTTACACATCTTACATCAGACTGCTGTTACACAATAATATACACAAAACTGTACCGTTTGTTAACAGAGAACTGTGAGATGAGATAACTGAGAGGTTGACAGTTTTAAGACTGAATCCCAGTTTTGTCTTTTTAAAACATTCACTCATTCTGCAGGCATCTTACGTGACGCCTAAGGAGGAGAGCAGTTCTCCACCAGTCTGACACCTTAAAGCAAAAGGGTTTTTTTAGACTACTTCAGAAACACACAAACTCCCGAGTTAGTTTATGTTTTGGAAATGCAACATGCAAGGCTAAAGAGAGGAGAGAGGATGAGTGGAAGGGAGGGTTAAAAAGCAAAGAGGAGGAGGTTTCCAAGCGGAGCGGGGAGGAAACGTCGCGTGTGAGCCGAGTCACAGGCACCACTCACCCAAGGCCAGGCAGAAGAGCAGGAAGGCCTCCTGGGCATGAACCCCCCAGGCCTGGTCCTTCAGCAAGGGAGGCAACAGTCTCACCTCTGCCTCCCGGGCCTCCACATTGTGGGGCTTGGAGGAGGTGGAGGTGGAAGAAGAGGAGGAAGAGGAAGAAGGGAGGGCAGAGGGGGTGCTACTTCCGGAGGAGGACAGGGAGGATGAAGTGTCGACAGAGGAGGAGGCTGTGAGGGAGGGAGTGATGGAGAAGAGAGAGAATATTGAGGAAAGGGAGGAAGACCAAAGAAGGGATGACATGCAGAACAGAGAGAGGGGAGACTAATGAACGAGGGCTAGGATCTAAAAACCAAATCGGCAATAAATAAAATAAAATAAAATAAAAACAAAAGAGGAAGATCACAACTACTTACAAAATAAACATAATGATAATACCACAGATGTGACACATCTTAAATAATAATTCTTTGAAAATGTCCTTAAACTGAAGACTTCATTAAAAATAATTATATTAAAAAAAAACTTCAGATTGTTTCCAGGGCTGTTTTTAGAAAAAGCACAAGTGATGATCGATATCATTGACCATCATGTCACAATGAACATGTTTATATTACATAAGGGAGGATGAGTAGTAAAGGTTAATACACAGGGCACACAGAGCTGTATCCGTGTAGGAATGTTGACTTCACAGGGAGGAAAAAAAAATTAAATAAAATACGGAAAGGCTCAACATCGTCAGTCGAGACAACTCCACACGAGACAGTGGTTTGATTTATTCCAGCATTTTTGTATTAGTGACCAAGTCATCGCTTGGTCACTTGTTTCTCTTTTTCTGACCTTCAAACCACGCACTGCCACCTCACTGGGTGAGATTAAGGCCCACATACCAGGCGCTGCAGATGGCAACACAGTACCGACAACGCTAGGCTATAACGTACTGAGCAAATCTTCCCTGAGAAGTTACTGTAATGTTGAAGCATTTACCCAAAAGTCCAATAGCCTACAAGCTGCTTCAGAAAAAAAAAAAAAAAGATAGAAAGCAAAAGCTTCAAAAGGTTATTTTTTACTTAAGCTATATAAAAAATGCGACTCCAATTTGGAAAACATCAAGGTAACTTACCAATTTGGTAAACAATGTTTCCAATTTGGAATTTAAGAAATAGCTTTTCTTGCTGGACTAAGCTGAGAGGGTGCAGCTTCCGCAAATACAGCTGTTGCTTTATCATCATAAGCCCTGTATCAGACAGCAGGAGTTAAATCTCTACAGGCAAATGGGACGCCTGCCTTAAGCCTCACAATGATTAAAGTTCTTGTGATGCTGTAACGCTAAACACACTTTCTTACAGAGCAAACCACTTAGTAAATTGTGGGGAGATGCAGCCTGCGCCCCCACCCCCCAAATGTAAAATGGTCTCCGTGCTCAGAGGCGTCTGGCTAGCAGTAAGGTTCATCTGCATCTGCAAACTGGATGGACTGAGAGTCAGGGTCCACGTCGAAGGGTTTCTCCTGGGAGGGGCTGTCGTCTCCAAAACTGTGTGAGGGGATCCGACCGTTGCTGCACTCCGGCTCGGTCTCGTAGCCGGTGTCGCGGAGCGCCCGCAGGTTCTGAGTGGTCTGGTTGCCGTTCTGCGTCGGCTGCTCCGTCATGTTAATTTTGTCCGTTGCAGACGCCTCCATCAGACCGGCTTCGCAGGCCCGATACTCAGGCTGGCTGGCGCTCTTGTGGCTGCCCAACAGTGCCGCCCGCAGTCGCAGGCAGGGAGCTGGGAGATACTGCATGTAGCAGTTGTACGCCAGCGCCGCCAGGAAGAGAAGGAAAAACAGGAGGAAGAGGAAGAGGAGGGCGGTGCTGTTGTTGTGCTGCAAGTACTCCGCCGCCGGGTCCCGACTGTCTGGGCGGGGAGGGTTGGAGCTCGGGGGAAGATGCTGCTTCGGCTGGAACCTGACCGTGCTGCTGGGGGGCGGGGTTAGTGATGAGTCAGTTTGGGGCGGGGAGGTGAATTGGACTGTGGCGGTGAAGCTGGGGGGGGCAATGGCCAAAGTTAGCGGGGCTCTGTCGGTCTTACCATTACCTTCTGTTGCGTGCGCGCCAGATATCTCCTGGCCGCCGAGGGTGGTGATTACGTGTCCCGCTTGGTGTGGGGGTCTGGGAGGGAGATCCAGAGCCAGGACGTACGCAGCCAGAAGGCGGCTGAAGTTCTTCCCAGCAGCGGGGGCCCATTCCACTGACCAGCACTCGTAGTGACCTTGATCCTCGGGAGCCACGCTGTAAATAAGGAGACCATTTTCGCCTATGAGGTGGAAGCGCGAGGCCTCAGTGAGAACCGAGCCGTTGGATTTCCACATCACCTGGGCGAGGTTGGAGTGTACCAGACACGGCAGCTCAGCAGAGCTCCCCGGCTTCACGGTCACGGTCTTGTAGTCCTTCATAGACCGGCCTAATGCTATGAAGAAAAAGAGAGAAAATGATGACTGTGTGCTCAGAGAGATTCTGTAGATGTTCATCAAAGGACAATCATACAAAATGACATGTGTTACTGGGCTATACTGTTAAAAAAAAATAACTGTAGCTTCTTCATCGAGCTGTATGTGAGCATACTGCACATTACCTGAAGGACACTTGTCTGCGTCACCATTCAGGCTCTGGATTAACCTCCTAGAAAAACAAGCAAGCATTATTTCCACGACAATCTAAAATATGCACATACTCCGAAATGATGAAATATCTAGCCTGAGATAGTGAAGCAGGTCAAACTGGATCGAGTGTGACTAAAGACATCTGTTTTGCTTTCACTAACCAGCGTAATCATGCACGAGTGAAGTACCGGTATGTATAAGAAGAGTGATAGAGAGCGAATCTTATCGCTCTAGCTTGCTTACCGATGGCGCTGGCTGGGAGCATCAAATATGTTGACACAGGCAGAAGGACGGGGGTCCCAGGCGCAGTAGGGGTCTCGAGCCAGGACGCAGTCATCGCAGGACAGATACCTGCCGCAGAAGGCTGTGGGCGACTGGACCACACTCGAGTCCGAACCAGCATACAGGGATCGAGTCTGTGAAAGCACAAGGCGATTGTGTAAATATGCCAGAGAAAAGGAGTTCAAAAGGTCATAGGTTACGAAGAAGGACCCATAACTATGACACACTAAAATCAACAAGATCTCTGTCTGCTCTAAACCACAACCACAAACACACACTTCTGTTGAAATACAATGTGCAGTCTCATCTGATTTAGGGAACTGCCATTTTTTGCTGGCGATAGTCATCTTCTTGGTAACTTCCTATAGTGAGGTTTCTCACAGCAGAGTAAGAAAAAATAAAAACCCTGTTCAACATACACACACTTAATCGGCACGCTGCATAAACCTGAGTGCAAAACACCAGCGCCGATGCACCGCCTATCGAGGTGTGATCTATATTCGCAAAATGTGTGAGTCACTGACCTCAGAGGACAGCAGCAGGTTCTTGATGGACTCTGACTTCTTCAGGAGCTGAATCTCCTCCACAATATGCACCTCTCCTTCAAACACCACTGACTTGTGAAGGACCCCCTTATCTAAAAACATGAGAAAGGTGTAACGTCAATTAAAACATGGATGGATGATAAATGAGCAGTACATACAGCTGATCAGGGCTATTATAAAAGAGTTATGATACAGGAAGCTTTGTTATTAACACATTGTAAATTGAATGCAACAGATTTGTATTAATAGACATTAACCAATGTGTTCCCACCTGTGCCGGTGAAGATGACGTCGTAGATGTTCCCGTCCAGCGCGCGGACCCTCTCCACAACAATCTGGGTATAGTTGACATCTTTGGTGATGAGGCGAGGCCCGTTGCCGATGGGCAGGACGGGATCCTCCAGCAGGGGGTGATCCTTCACGAACTGAAGGGTCTTGTCTGGCAGGTGGAGGGAGCTGCTGATGTTCTGCTGTCGCATCAGGCTGTTAATACACTGGTGGAGGGAAAAAGGCAGAAGAAATTAAATATTTTATTAGTATGCTTTCACAAAAAAAAACAAAAAAAAAAACCTCAGTCTTAATTATTCCGGCAGTGCTAAAGGTACTTACTGCTCCAGGACGAGGAGAAGGGGTGATGCCGTTGTACCTGACCCATTTGGTGTGGGACTGCTCCACCGTGGCCTTCTGCATGTACTTGCCCTTGGAGAAGACGTCTTCCACAGCTGTCAGGTTGTAAGCGCACACTGCTGACAAACCCACATTACCCCTGGGGGTTGACGATGGAGTCCAGGAGACGAGTGGGGGAGGGAAGAGAAGTGAAATGAGGCATTGTGAGCATATAGCAACATCCCAGTTTTATAGTGATTCTAATGGATCTCCTACTCCAAGACATCCAAATCACTGACCACTGGGAGGTGAAGACCCCGTAGATGACCGTGTCCCGCCAGTCCGCCCCCTTCAGGATGAAGACATCATGCACTACGTTGAAAACAAAGTTGAGCTCAGGCATGGAGCACACCAGCTTTGCTTTCAGGAAGGACGTCCATTTCTTCTGCAGAGTGCGCTGCCCCCCGAGGTCACCCTGTGGAGAACAGGTTCATCAGCACATTGGACAGTGTGGGGAGAGGCAGGGTTGGAAGGAGAAATATTTATATAGGGAACGGAGGAGACATGTCATGCTGACTTATTAGTTTAGGTTGATTTCTTACTTTCCTAACAAAGTAGTAACAATATTCATATTCACAGTTAGATGGTCTACTTAAAAGATGGTACAACATGTGGTTGATGATGGTTTAACATCAGGTAAAAGACATTAACTGTATATGCAAATAAAATATACATGAGAGAATCAAAAAATAAAATGATTTAAATGAGAGTTAAAGCATTACACTGCAGTGCTTTAGACACTTAAATAGCATTTTAATCATATAGATTTGAACAAATTCCACCATATACTCTTTTTATGCAATTGTGCAACCCCAACCTCTGATAACAAACCTACCCTCTTGAGTGTGTGTACGGTAGATACAACAGTTGTTCATTAAAGTCTAATAATATAATGACATTAACTGCTGTGTCCTGTTTAGATTATGCTCATGGCTTTGTCGGGAACAGACAAATTGCATCACAGTTAATGATGATTTTGATCATTTCTGGGAGTTCCCAACTGTTTTGGCCACGGGGTACTGGAAACCACCACACATACAGTAGTTGTACAACAGACTTGTGAATATTCCCAAACAGCCCCTCACTTTTTAACATCTTTATAATCCTCAGCCACGTTTTTCCACACAGATCCATCAGCTGCAGAAACAACTCATTTGGGACACCGAATGCTTTGTTTGTTGTGTGATTTTTTGACGAGACTGAAGAAACCATTTACATGTTTTAAATCTGACAATTCACTAATGTTTCACTGCTGCAGCGTTTATGTTTTCAGCGTCTACTAACACCATCTGGGCACTGGGCGAGTGACACGGTAATTAACATAAACTGAGTAACTGTAGTTGGTTTGTGCCACGATAAGGGCTCGGGTTAGATCGAGAGAACCGATAATGGGAACGGGGATGTACGCAGAGAGCGACGCACGCAGACAACGGGAACATAAGGGCTAAAGAGGGATGCTGCTGGTATGTGCAGATGGTGCGTGACGTGTGCTGACCTTACAGACGCGCGCCACCCTGGGGATGAGCAGCTTGCCAAAGAATTCATACTCCACCGACACCTCGGTAAAGAAATAGTAGATCTTATCATCCTCGCCGTCTACACCGTTTCTCCCTTCCCTGATCACGTCGGCAAAAACAAAACTGGGTTCTGCAAAGTAAGCGGGGAGGGGGGGGGTGTTGGTAAAACAGAGTACAGGAAAGGAATGCAATTGATCGGCTATTGTGAAAGCCTCTTTGTTTTGCATTGAAAGATTCCCTAGTCAAATATTGTTCCAACTCACCATTGAGCCATGACGTGGAGTACTCGGTCCTCAGCAGGGACTGGGATGGTGAGTATCTGGAAATAATTGGTTCACTGCCCAAGAAGTTATAAGCTGTCCCAGAATACAGCTCTCCATCTGATGGAAAAGCAGCAAACAACAACAACAACAAAAAAAATCTATTAATTGTTCAGAGAGTCCATCTTGCCTCCTAAAAAAAGTCCAGAGATTATTGGGGATTATCATGCATTTCCCTGCGGGGCTGACAACCAAAAGAGCTCTTTGTAAAATGAAATAAAACTGGCATCCACTCACCAACCATGACGGTGGTAAAGCTTTGCGAAGGGTCAAAGGAGCACTTTCCCCTGCCGTCTTCAGGCCGACCATCCAAAGAGAAGTCAACGAGGTTCTGAGAGGGGAGAGAGATTAAAATTAAATGTCACTTAAAAGGTTACTGCAGTGACATGTGAGCTGAATCGCGTGCTTATTTGTGCCCGGTTACGGAGGGATTGAGCATTAACCTACCAAATAGTCACACTGAGGTTGGAAGGCGTGCGTGCCGCAGACATACAGCCGCTCATCGTCTACGACTTGGAGCACTCGAATGTAGTTTAGACAGTCCCTCTGAAAGCCAAAATTCAACTAATTAAAAACAGCTATTTTATCCTCAAATGTTCATTTATAAACGCTAAAAAGCATGACTCATCAAGTAGCTTATGACAGAAAAAACATGAATTACTCATCTAACCTCTTGTGATTTTCCTTTAAGGATGCACATCATCACGGGGGCCTCTCCAACTGTCCACTGGACCTTAATATAATTAAAGAAGAAAATTATTATATCATCAAATTGACATATTATTGTAATTTATTCATTTTAGCATACATTTCTATTTCTTTTCCTTCTGTAGTTAGAAATCCTAACTCTGTTTCGATACCTTGTTGTGTCTGACCGTCACATTCTTCTTGCTGAGCTCAAAGATGGCCTCCCGGGCCCCCACGTACAGGGCGTCCTTTTTCTCATTCAGCAACAACGTGGTGTAGTTGAAGATCTCCGGCTCCGAAAACTCCATCAGATCTAAATCTGAGCACCGCATCATTCAATTACATTACTTTACGCAAATCTTTTACCTAACAGTTTTTATTGTTCACATATTTTAACTCAATGTTTTAGTTTGACTTCACACGGCTGTTTTGCTGTGCTGGTTCACACTTCTTAGTTAACAACTATTACATAGATGAACCCACACTTTACTTGCTCAGCGCCAAACAGCAGACAGAAAAAGTCTGCATTTAGCTAGTGAACATAGTGGGGTTCATTATAAAAACATTTTAAGATGATAATGTCAGTGTTTTTCAGCTCGTTTTCACTGCCCCCAAGCTTTCAGAAAACACAGTTAATGCAAGTTGCACCTTCACCTGCAGCTCATCAAGGGCAGTAAATGCATAAAATTCAACAACATCATCTAAAGCGACAGATTTAGTCTGAGCACCAAAATGCAACTTTGATGACTGCAGAGGTTGAACCCGCAAACATGAAAAGCAGAAACTGACATAGACTTAAAGTCTAAGTCGGTTTCTGCCTTTCTAAATGAGACTTAATACTGAGCGTATCTCTCGTTATACTGCCTGTTGTGATTGATGGCAAACCGAGCGAAGCGTTCGTGTCTGGCTGGCTTTGGTTGTGCCAGGTGCAACCGGCTTCGGGTTGCAGGTGCCTGGACATAAACACCACAATGATGAAAGCAAACGCCCTCACTGACTGACAGAAACGGTGACTGCACCAGAGCGAGCGGAGAAGCTCAACTTTGCTAAAAGGGTGAGCTCCACTGGTTCCCACAGAGCGACTGAGTTACTGGAGCTATTTCTGTCAACGGCACCGTGCAAACAGAACATCCGCCTGACAGTAGGCGTTCTAACTTGAGAGACTGTGGTGAGACTGAGGGTCGTCTCTTGATAGACTAAAAGGAAACAGGTGTCACCGAGCAGTCTATTGTGAACCTCGACTTGAGGGAGTTTTTGACACATTATGCACATCTTTCCACATAGTATGAAGGCTCAGCTCTCCACGTGTTACAAGAGGAGCAGCTGAACTTTGCATTAGTGTTTAAATATTGCGTAAACTCATAAATGCCAACTTTGACTAACGTGTATGACTTCCTGCATGGAGTTTCAATTTTACATTACAAATGGATTTCAAAAGAACATTTGCCAGAAGAGTTTGGAATTTACTGTAAATAGGACACATAAGTATGCGGATATTGCAAACAAAAACCTTAAATGATCACAGATATCAAATATTGGATCAGTTCAGTTCGTTATCAGAGCCAAAATGTATGTCTTTGTTGTATTTCATATGTCAATATTAGTGTGGGCTAAATTATACATTTACTATTATCAGCTAATTTCTAAGAGTTTGAACAAAGTCAACAAGTCTAGTTGACTTCACAGACCTCTTATCAACAAATGCTTACCTAATGAATGATTGGTTATCAAAACTGCTAACAATGTTTCTGTCAATCACATAACACCCGATTTATATAATATCTTATAGCTACAGTAAGCCTTACCTTGGTGTCTCCAGGAGGTTCGAGGCACAGCGTGGGGTCCATGGGTGGAGACCTCTAGGAGCAGCCCCAGAAACACTCCCAGCACGCCAAATCCCATGTTAGACTCTGATAACTTCGGAACTGTGAAGTTTCCTCTGCAAGACAGACATAAAGCAACAAACTAAAGCTTGGTGCACAAAAAAAAAAAAAAAAAATACGAACGAGTTCCTCATTGGCTGATCTTATCATGCAGCACAGACACTAAAAGAGGACCGGCATCAATGCCACTTCCCTGCAAGCTGACAGCACTGATTCATCCTCTTTTGTATCGCTTAGGGGGTTAGTAAAGTACGTCACATGCATTTGAATCAAAAATCAGTGAAGGAAGATTTTTAGACAGAAACTGCACGATTAAAAAAAACTTGAACATTAAAAGATATATTTATATATATTTCTTAAGTGAAATAGAAATAAAAAGCTGTGTATGACACTACATCACCACACCACTAACTAAATCGTGTCATTTTTTTCAGAGATACCTGTACTTTTGGGCTTTGGTCACTTTAAAGGATTCACTTGTGGTTCTGGGAGGTGATGGCATTTTTCACCAATTGCATGATATTTTACAGACCAAATGATGAATTAATCTAGAAAATGTGTAGATTCATAGATACTGAAAACAATTGGTAGTGGCACCCTTTGACACTTTTTTTTTTTAAACAACAAAAATAAGTCAGGTGAGCTCTCGAAAACACAGCAATCAAAACAGTAATGTATGCTACTCGTGACCTTTCTTCTCCTTTGTGTTCAAATATCAGTGGTCATATTCTTTGGTAAAATGCAACAAAAAAAAGGAACTTAACAAAGGAACTTAAGTCCCGCTAATGTTCAGAAAAATGTTCGTACTTTCACTCCACTGGATATCTAAAGGTTGTCCTGCTTTTATAAACACAAAACTCTACAAACTGCTGTCTTGTGACCACTGCATGACACCTCAGTTTGTCACTGGCATGTGTCTTATGCAACAACTTAACACCTCAGGCTTAAGAAAATCTCCCTTTTATTCAAAAGGTTGTTTATCTGCACTGCGCTATTGTTGAGCAACCAATAGGTGTATGCGTTTGTCTCAGATCATAGTGGTGACAGTGACAGCGATGATGATGACAGCATTCCTGGTAACTATCAGCTCTTATCAGATGCAGGCACCATTTTCCATGAGCAAATTTGTGGACCATCGTGAGCTTCTACCCTTTTAACAGCCCTCTCCTGGTGAGTTCATTTCAGGATATGCCTGATAAGGACTCCATTAGGCGGCTGTGTGCCATTTGTGTAAGCGTTTAACTTATCCAGAGCCCCCCTCCAGAGGCTGATATGGTCGCGTTCAATAAAACCTGAAGTTGTCATCAATGCCTGGTTTTTGTCTTTGGCACTCGACTTTAAAGTGACAGTGAATTTGTACCCAAAAGAATAAAACAAAACAATCCCAAATAATGAGAATGGCACAATAAATTGTGAATATAATAAATGGTCTGAATCAATCAGAATATCTTATGTTACTACTTTATATAAATAGAAAGCAAAGTCATAGTTCTCGCAATAAAATTTAGGACGATGGTTTTATCATGAAATGCTCCAAATCATTTTGTTGGGACTAATTTGTCTAAAACAACCACAAATCTTCTGGTTGAACAAAATGTAGTTCGTGTTTTAGGTCAGCAGAAAAGCTGCAGTTAAAAAGCTCATGCTTTAAAGCTTAAGTAAAATATTAAAATAAATCTCTAAATCTGTTCTCAATCCTGCATATAATACACGCCATGTTCGCCAAATTTACTGCAATGCAGGGCACGTGCTTAATAATCTTGGGGTCAGTTTTCATGACCATCAACTAACAACGAGAACGGACTGATTACCTTCTGTGTAAATATTATTGACACTGAAATGGTATTAACTCAAGTTATTAATGGACATAATTCAATTGTGAGGCTCAAGTGCTTCCTTTCTTTTGATCCAATCATCAGTGGGTTTGGCATCAGCACAACTTCAGCTTTGCTCCCGTTTAACGTGGATGGAATCGGCTTTTACAATTTTTGGGGGTGACTCTGGCTTGTGGGTGAAGCCGGCGTGTGTGTTCACCGAAGGCCAGTGTTATTAGCGTGTAAGCAGGTTGGGTCGGACTAGTCAGGAGATTGCGTTGCAGTTTCTCTTCTGTGGAAGGAGAATGAAGTGATCTGGCACTGAGCAGGTTATTCTGGTTTTCCACGACAGGCTCAAAAGAAGAAGCTGAAGTACCCGCAGCACACCTCAGTAAAAAAAAAAAAAAAGAAAAAAAAAAAGGGTAGGCCAGTCACGCAAAGGAGAGGATAAAGGGTTATCGGATGTCTGGTAAGACGAGGAGATAACAAAAGTTTTCTCTAACAGGAAGTAGCTTCACCACGTCCTGATAATGTGGATTTAATTACTACTCTAGCTACTAAAAAGACCTGTGTTCCCCAAACGGCTGAAAGAAAACCTAATGAACATAAATAACATAAAAGATAGCATCTTACAACAAAACGTAGTGTTTAGGTGGCTCATTTGTTTTCGTTTGAGATTTTACAACCAAAATTACAGAACAAACAATAAAGGTCAGAGGACAAATAAATCACTGTCAACCAGTTTTAATGACCTAGTAGCACCATTGTGGCTCATCCCAATTAAATATGGGTTAGTAATCAGTTAACTGCCCGAGGGGTAGATATATCATGTGGCACAGCATGTATAAACAATCAATGAGGACAACCACAGCTAGAGAAAAAAAAAAAGAGAGGGTGATAATTGATTATTGATGTAGCTGTAAATAAGAACAAACGACCCCTGAGCTATGACCTTCCTAATACTGGGATTATTGTTTTTTTTTTTTTTTGAGAGGGTTTCCACCGACTAAATCTGGCAAAGATGGAATTCCATCCCGGCTTCAGCCCTAGCCATGGACTCCGCTCTGCTGAAGAGGGGGGGTCAAGCACACAAGGACCTATTGTTTACTGAAGATGAGGGTAGCCTCCACTCCACTCCACTCCACCCCCATCACATCCACATCATCACCGCCGAGTATTCAACAATGAACAGAGCGAGCGAGAGAGGAGAGAGAGGAGACAGAGAACGGAGAGAGAGAGAGAGAGAGAGAAAGAGAAAAGCATCACTTCTCCCTTTCGCCCAGTTCTTTTACAGTCTTGCCAATCTAAATGCCAGGACAGCTTAGCCCCGAGCCAAGCCAGTGTTTTTCCAAAGATCACACGACCCCCATGAGACGGGATCTGGAGGCATCCCGTAAAGATGCTCCATAAACTGTCCGATGACGGCAGCAGAAACTGATTGTTGAGCATCGGCAGAGAGAGAGAGAGAGAGAGAGAAAGGGAGCGACGTAGGCACAGAATGAATGGATGAGATAAAAGCGCTGAATCCATGATGACCCAAGACTGGCTAAATTTCTGGCTGGTGAAAAGTCCTCTAGGGGCATAAATAAAGGCCTCAAACTAGACTCATCCCTCTATCTACACACTCCCTGATGGCCTCTATCAATCTTACAGCAAAGCCTCATTTAGGGTTAAAAAAAAAAAAAAAAAAAAGCTTCAGACCCCTTTGAGGCAGTGTTACAGTAGCAGAAAGAGCATACTGGCAGCTACCCTATGCTGCTGAGAGATTTAGAGGAGTGGCCACACTGGCCTGGGATATTTAAGACGGTTACCATGCTGGCAGGTCTCTTTGAGCCCTTTGTGTTCCCCTCTCAGCTCCTTTGGCTGGGCAGGGAGGTTGACACCTGCTTGGGGCCTTGGGGTTCCCAGCACTGCGCTGCTAACTGGGCACAGACGTTGGCAGGCTGCCCACTGAGGACAGGGGACGGGGGGGTGGGGAGGGGACTGGAGCCCTGCCTATCGATGCACAAGCACTTTGAAGCAAGTGTTTGAGAGTATGGAAGGAGAGAAAATAATAAATCAACGTCATCTGGGAAGTGCTTCTGGGTCTTTGTGCAACACAAACACATCACAGGGGCGTGCCAACCGTTTCTTTTTTGATTGAAGACGGCCATCGCAATGAATCACAGCGTAACTAGATTCAACTGGGTGGGGGGTACGCAGCTGTATACTTTTTGATCGTTTTTTTTTCCTTTTGGCACACACTGTAAGTTAATTGAGCACGACCACAGCGATTACTGAATTACCAACGCAGCCCACTACAACTAGTCTTCCCCCAATTAGTCATTTCTGTACGAAATGTAGTCAGTTTGAATGGGAAAGGAGAAAGTGTGAGAGAGATACAGACCAACCAATCTTTGTTTAAGGCCAGCAGGTGTGCAAAATGATTCTGTAAGATGTCAGAAGCAGAAAATTCAATGAAAAATGCATTCCCTCCAGTGCATACAGATAAAAATGGAAAGAGGCAGCACAAAGAGGCTTGTCCTGCCGCCGAGCAAGAACTGCGGTGAAGTCACATCTGGTTAATGTGACAGTATAGCAAAAACTTTACTCCGAGCAGAAGCTGAAAATATCATGGTGGAATACAAGCCGACGGTTTATAGTTAACTTACCCCTTTACTTTCATTACCGTGTGTGGGGACACCCTGTTAAATATGCAACTCAAGTTTCTGACGTTGGTAGCGATTACTGAGAGGGAAGACAACATGAAGCATGTTGAAAAATGGATCCCGTATGTGACCCACTTTTAAGTAATGCACATTGAATTCAAACCTTCTGCCTGCTGTGACCCCTGTGCTCTGCCACACTGAATAAAATGGCATAACCACACTCAAGTCTCTTATTCAGTGATGAAATGAAGCGGACGTTCCCACTGAACTGAAGCAAGATATGGCCTAAATGCACATGATACATGCATTTAGCTGCAGTGCTGCTCCCACTTGTTCTGACCATAAATCTGACTGACAACAAAATAAAAGTGCCCTATGTTTAAGATACCAATGAAAAAAGTCCTGAAATAACAGATGAATGTGTTTCAGTGCTTATCAAACACCAAAAACACTGCACAGTTTGTAAGGCAGGATTTCACAACGGTGGAAATTTATCTTAGCGGAAACTATTTAAATAACTAGAGGGCTTTGTGGTTATTGCCATCTGCAGAAGTATTAGGAAATAGTTCATGTGGACTGCAGCTGCATTAACTGCATCAACCACTCCTTACTGAAAGATTATCTCATTCCCTGATGGAATGATTGGGCGACTTGTCACGTCAGACCACATGGTGTCTTCAGCACTTGTCACTTCATCTCCAGAGTGGAGGGTGCAGAAAAGAAGCTCCACATCCTGCGAGCGGAGAGTATGGTGAGGACACGGAGTGTGATGAGAGGGAGTTGGACATTCAGTGCCTGCCAACAACTCCAACCCTTCTAACCCCCTCACTGGCTCTCTTTTCCATGTACTCACTCATCATCAGCATCAATGCACAGAGATGCTCTTCTTCCTTTTTTGCTGCAGCACGCCAAGAGTCAGCGTCTCCATTTTTTTCTGCTCCGTCTGTTGCTATAAAACCAATGGGCCAGTCCACATACAAACAAACTGTGTAATGGGAAATTTGCTTTAAGTAGTTCATTTTGTGGAAAGAATGTCTCTTTTGGCAGCACAGTGTGATGTTTCCGTGCTGTGCTGCGCTGTAACTTTTCTCTACGTTGTTCACCTTCCTTTTAGAGAAAATACAGTCTACATACTATTGTCCATGTCTATGTGGCGTATGTTGGTGGGGTTGTCTATATGGACAAACCTACCAACACAGGGCTCTTTTACTTTGTTGTTGTCACTAAGATTGATGGTCATATCAAGTGCATTTACGCTATATCTTACTTCAGTTATATTCAGTATGAACGTCTGCTTCTTTTCATTACTGAATATGACACTGTTCAGTGTGGTTATGCCATTTTATGCCAGTAAGGAGGACTAATGTGATTTTGTGTGAAGATAACTGTCTCCTACAGAGTAGACAAACCTGTAACCATTTCAGATTTTGCATCTTCCATTTCCTCTGCATTAGTTTTTCCCCAGTGTACCAAATAAGTTCGAAACTAAGTGCTTATACTGCATTTTATTATTGTATGACTGCTGACTTAATCAACAGGGCCATCTGTACAGCACCCACCCAGCTGCAGGAAAGGTGATAACACTGCACTGACAGTTGAGGCTAATCCGGGTGCTTTGCTGAGTAATAAACCCATCACACAGTTCTACATCATAACTGATATTGATGAAATGATTGTGTGGCTGTTGTAGAGCTGTTGCATAATTTAATCAGCAGCCGGATGAAAGCATAGGTCTCATTGGACTGTAGGGCTCAAAGCAATTGTGTTTATCAAAATGATGTGATGTTTTAATGGTCTTCTGTTGATTTGCTGGTCATTTTTAGCAATTCACACTTACATCTAAATGAAGCTTCAGGCTTACTTTGTAGTAACACTGACTTCTCTAAAAAGTTGAGTTTTTAAATCATTCAGAGCAAAGGACTGGTCAGTTAATCAAACAGAAAATGAACTGACTCTGTCTCAGTAGTAGAGGAAACCTTTAAAAGCATTCTTTTAAGCAAAAAAATCTAATAAAGATGAAAAATAATAATGTATCTGTAGGCCGGTTTTGAAATAACTTCAGTGTCCACAGGCCTCTGAGTGCTGTCGGTGTCCCTTTCTCCCACAGCACTAGAGCTTGCTCTTCCACTCGCCGGGGGTATTGTGGGTTATTTGGAGCCCAGCCTCTATGAGAAAGTGAGGGAGTGAGAGAGCCTTCACTTGAAACTAAATACTGAGACCACAGAGGATGACACACTGATGGGGACAGATGTCTGCCCCAATGTCATTTGCAGATTAATGGAGTTTGGCTATAGATGTGGCAGCGACTCGAGCACGCTCACATGTGTACACGATAACGCCAACTGCGGGCATCAAATCCCTGTTATAAGACCAGACAGGGGCCGAGAGCCCATCTTAAAATACTGCCAGCTGCATCAGAGTTTTGGGTTGCGTTTCCCCCCCCACGGGCTGATGAAGTGACAGCCAAGGCTTAACAGCTACTGCTATCACAAATCCAGCTGACTCTTATTATTTCATGTGATGATCAAGGCCACAGTCCATGCCCAGTTTTTGGGACGCTCGTGGGCAGAATCTCAAAAGAGCACTCCACTGACTCAGCTTTTTGAAACACTGTCAAACTTGATGCACAGTTTAAGATAAAGTGATATAAAAAAGAAAAAAAACGGGTGCAGCAGGACACGAGACTTCGCTTTTAATTCAACACATTTTTCTTCCTTGTTATAATTTGGAGCCTCCATTACCCACAATGCTACTAGTTCTTGATTAGTAGTGGCTAATGTACCCTTGATGAGCAGTGGGAAACAGAGGTCTGCTAAGGTCAATTCATCCCACACTACACACCTTCACAGACTCAGGTAACATAATTTGAGGACATTTCATGCAGCTCCCTATGGAGCCGCAAAGTAAAACTTTTACCCCATACACTTGCACCAGTACTCACTGAGACCTTTAAACCAGCCAGTGTGTAAAACTGAGTTCTTATTTTATGTTACTTGCTCAATTTCGCCAAAAGTGTCTGCATAAAGCAACACAAGCAACAGCTCGACTTGCAGCTTTGGTCCATGTGGAATTCACTGAAGATAGACATCAGCCGTTGCTTGCAAAGTGCAAAGCCACCGTGTCAAAGCCACATCATGTTAACATAAAGTCATCTGAAAGCCAGCGAACAGCTGTGAGGCCTCCGCTGCACAGCTGACTATCGGTCGTATGGAGAAAATCATCTAAAAACTGCAACAGATGATGCGGCAGTCAGCTCACATTATCCACGGCGAGCTCACTGGATGACAGATGGGAGGAAAAGTTCAACTTCTGAAAAGCCAGATCGAGGATTAAACAGCCTGACCTGCTACATTTACAACATAATTGACATCTACTGCTGAGGCTGAATGATGACAACATGATGCATGAAAGGGTTGGAGGCTGGTCCAGAAAATGAAGTAGGTACAGTTAAAATGTAGGTAAACCATCAATGACAACCCAAATGTCTAAACTGAGGAAAAGAGCTTGTGTGAAGGCAACACTATACAGGGGATGTTAAATGGAAACCCTCCTATATAATTACTAGTTGTACGGCCCCTGCTGAGCTAGCATGTCGACCTAAAGTGGCCACAGCAAAGGCAAATGAGGGGTCAGGTCCAGTAAAGGGTATATTTAGTCTGCCGATGGCAAGCTTTTTAAAAACAACACGCCCTTTCCCTGAGTCACATGGCTGTGGAAGATCTGAAAAACTTCCCAATAAACATGCAGGCGAGTGAAGTGAGCTAACAGAGGGAACAAGGGCTGCTGTGTGGTGTTCCCCGTCCGAGTACCCAGTGTGCTTCTGCAGCCTAACATGAAAACATAATCACCATGCGCCTTCTCGTTTAATTAAAAAGGGAAGAAATAAGTGGAGGAGTTTTATTATTGACATCTGCGATGACAAAAATAACAATAAAGCGACTGAAGTTTTGAGGAACACCTCAAAAAGAGGCCACTTGCGGATTTACACATAGAAGTGCCTCCTGTGGTCATCCTGATAAATATACAGACAGCAAGTTTCCTGACACAAATTAAGGCACTGTCTTAACAGCCCCTTCCTTCTGTCAGTTTAAGAACAGTGTCTCAGTTGGAACATATTATCAATATTGCACGCGTGGCAAAATGGATAAAAAGATATTTCCTAACATCCACAGAGAAACTTTGTTTAGTCTCTTTATCTCAAATGCAGCTGCACCACAAAGTCTTGGGTCACCGCTCGCAGTAAAGTCATAAACCTTTCACCCGATGCAGTTTCCTTGAGGCTGCTGTGCTGCCAGCCAGGCCTTGGGGCGTATAATGTGGGACTATTTTGGGAAGCTGCGAAAGCCCAGCTGAAGGTCTTGTGGTCCCCAGCTGAAGGCCGTGCTGTCACAAGCCGGTGAATGGTAGGCGCATTGGTGGTAGCCTTTTAAACGGCAATAGCCAAGGGCAGGTGACTTCAGCTCCCGGAGAGGAATAAATCTCTGCGTCTGGGTTTTGAATCAACTGGCGTGGAAGTAAAACACCCATGTATGACTGCAAACATTTTACTGATTCTTTAATGCACTGGTGAAAGAAAACCATGAGATAAATAAAGCCTTTCAATTTACAGTTACTATGCTTTCCCACCAGTCAGGGGACATTTGAAAGGGCTGTAAACATCACTTAAAAGCCCTGCTATATTTTCTCCTCTCCTTTCTGCCTTCAAGAAGGACTCCTTTCTCCTCTGCTTTTCTCTTAGCACAGTCTTCAGCAGGCACTGATTTCATGGTGGTTATTTTGGCCAGCAGAGACAAAAACCTCCTTTGGAGTGCTGTGTGAAAACTCACCCCCATCGCCCAGAGGCTGCCACAACACTCACACTGTGTCCTCCTGAACTTGGCATACCAGGAGATAAAACGCTAATTTCACCGTTTCCTTCACAGGATTGATACACAGCACGACGCCAAGACGAAGAACCTTTGAGACCCATCACGCAGATGTCTCGTGATCTGGCAGGCAGATTCAGGGGCACACTCCCATCCTCATTGTGAAAATAATTAGGCCTCTTAAAATTCTTAAAAATCAGCTGAATACATGAAATAATATGGTTTTAAAAAAAACTTAATATAGATATAAATCCCTCATAAACGTAATCGAAGACAAAAATGCATGGGCAGCACTTATGAAAGTACTGATCCCTGGGAAACAGCTGTTGGCATCAGTTGACCCCTGCTAAGCCCCTCATCCCTTGGTTACTGTTGCTACACATGTCAAGCATTCATACATGCACTGTACAATAACATGGCAGATTTACCACTTCAAGTAACTTTTTGGAACAACGGGTCCTAAATTTCACCCAAATATGAACAGAAGCTTCTCATTTCTACCCGATGAGGCAATTTTTGGCGTCACTTTTTAGTGTTTCCAGATTTTACCATTACTGTGTAAAAACATGCACTTAAAGGCCACATATATGATGCTACACCAGTGGTCTGAGGCTAAAGTTATATTTTCAGCTGCAGTGTAGAACTTGTTGAATCTAAATTATGTTCCAGTATCTAAAAATAAATGTAAATAAATGTTTTGTTCTTACATAACCTTGCTGTTGCTGTAGAAACACATACTCAGACAAAAACAGAGGTTAAATTTTACATAAATGTGCATGTTTAAACAATGAAGTCTGACTTGTATAAGAGAAAATTATTTGAGGATAAGGGTTAATAGATTTCTTGGAAATATAATGCAAAAGACGTATTTATTTTTGAACCAGGTATTTTTTTACATAACCAGTAACTCCACATAATAATAAGGTAGAGATGAGAGGTAATGTTAGGTTACTCCTGTTAATAGCACAAACATATCATGTAATATATTACTTACACTTCCTCTTGTGAATTTGGTTTTGAAAATGCGACAAAAATAAGTAAACCACCCTCCAAACTCTTGAGTTTAGAGCCCCACTCACACTGCTCCAGCATGTGGACAAACCCAAAGCTTGACATGCCCGTCTTGCCTTGTTACAGTTGCTAAGCTGTGACTGGACAATCACTGTTTGGGGGGAGGGGCTTAGCCAACTATCAGCTGCTGAGCAAAAAGGTACAGAGCAAAGGTGGTTGTCCGAAAGGCCAACGAAAGCAAGCAGCTGTGTGTGTGCACACTGCGTATGTCACTATGAACATCATTAGACGTCAATAAGACAACACAGGCCATCGACTTCAAAGCAAACAAAACGATCACAACGTAAAGAGGAAAGGAAAACCAAATCACAAACTGAGTGCAAAAGATAAAATGATTGGGTTAAAAAAAAAAAAAGGAAGTGTTGTGCAAGGCTTGAAATTTGCCCCACGAGCACCAAAGCCAAGCAGAATCAAATCAAAGCTGGACTGCCCAGGTGTGGTCATGCAGGGGGAATAAAAAGGGCTAAAGCCCCGAGGTGGTTGCAGGAGGGTGGAGGGCAGGAGGGTGGGGGTTGGAGAAGCATGCAGCATTCGTGTTGAAGCATGCGGACCCGAAAGCAGCTCAGTGTCGGTCTGCACAGCACACACAAAAAAAAAGAGGGGGGAGGGAGAGGAGTAGAGTTTCTGACCTGTGGCTCCTTACAAGATGCGACGCTCTTCCTCCGGAGAGAATTATAAAATCCTCAAGCTAGGGAGTGGGGGGAGAAGACAGAGAGATCAGACAAGACAGTTATGTGGTGTGTGTGTTTGCAGGAGGGAGGAAGCAGTTTGTGAGTGTGTATGTCGAGTGTGCATGTATGTGTGTGGTTAGTTGTCTAGACCATGGTTACACAAATATGATGGCGGATCAATGAAAACATAAAGTGCACAATAAAACTGCAGTCAAAGAACATTTATGAAAACGTTAGGAATATCACTCATTCGTCCACTCAAACACATACACAGACAGACAAAGTGAGGGTGATAAGCTTTCTGGGAAGGACAAGACAATTATATAGTGACTTAAATATCCGCTGACCGCTAAGCCGGTGATATCGTATGATGTCCGTCAGGAGAGCGTGCTAACTTTTCATAACCAAGGACAAATGAATGGTGAGGGGCCACATGATAAACGTTATCTTGTGTGAATAACATCAGAGGAACCTGAGGTCTGTGCTGCTGCGTTCATTTCCTCTTCCACTTCTTCTTCGTCTACTGCAGAAGTCTGGCTGCTCGCACCGTCTCCCGGTCCGTCTGAGCAGACACGTGAGCGCAAAGGCGAGTGGGCGGCCATGTTTGTGGATCGAACGGATGTACATAAAGTGAAAGCACTCTCCCCTCCAAATACTACTGCATACTCTTTGTGAGCTAATCCCATAAGAGGTCAGCCCAGGCCGAGCTGTTTATTTTGAGGAAAGGTCACACGATTTATAAGATTATCAATAGATGAAATGGCAGAGGATCGGCTCGTCCAGCCGTCTGACACTGCCATCAACTAGCATTGCAAAAACATCCATAGTCATAACTTGCAACAAGAGCAAACAACTCATAAACTATTATCATCTAATTGGTGCTTATAAGTAGCTGACTTCACGCCCACCCACACTAAAGCAGGTTTGACTTTTGCAGAACATGTTTTCCTGTAGGACCGCATCGCTCACATAAAGGGGTCGATTGAGGGGAAAAAAAAAAAGGTTTTCAGGGCCTTTAAATTTTTGTACAGCGTCAGCACTATTGTGCATCACTAATGAATCAAAAACGAGAACAAAGA
>JAOXYL010000042.1:13331599-13342430 GCA_028564955.1 Terapon puta
AACAACGATTCATCTACAAACCTGCTGTCAGATTGCAGATTGGATTGTACGAGAAACATGTACTCAAAACAAATCCCTCCATTCAGTCTCTAAATGTCTTCACTGTGCAGCTTCTGAACAAACGCTTCAGTCTAGCAGGTCTCTAAAAAGACACACGTGTTGCAGTTTTGTTAAGTGACAGGTTGAAAGCTCTTAACCAGCTTCTGGTGGTGGTTTTGGATCCCTGCTCCCCTGAGACTGACACGAATACTCACACATGTGGGACTTTGATACAGATACCCAAAGCAAACAGATCTACGGCAGACTGGGAAAGGCTGCTCATCTCTATGACAGTGCGGTCATTCCAGTAAAAGCCCCCAACCCTACACACACACACACATCTGTGCAGTCACCCTTACTGTCCATCTATAAACTCTGACTCTCTGACAGTGCTGTCAGTGTGCACCACCACAGGTGGGGGAGGGAAGGAAAATGAGAGGGACAGAGGAAGAGGAAGAAAACAGGGTTTACTATGAGAGAGGATATTCAAGCGTGCAAATTCATACAGTGGTGGAGGAGAAGCAAGAGAGAGGACAAAGACAAGAGAAATGAGTGGGAGGAGGATTCTCCTTATGGAAAACAAGAATGGAGCCGTTGCATAAAGAAACATGAACGTACAGCTTGAGGGCTTAAGGAGCAACATATTTTTCCATCTTGCTTTTGTATTTTTCCCCAAAGAAAAGGGGGCCCACAGTTGGAGGCACAACTCACAGCCTAGAGTTGTGTTTTAGGCAAAACAACATGTTTTTTATGTATTTGTCAAGTGCCATATTTTCCATACACCTACATACTCTCACTGTCCTTCTGCTCCACATTCACTCACATATGATGCAATACAGTAAAAACCTAGTACAAATCATTCTGAAAGTAAGAAAAAAAAAACAGAACAGAGCAACTAAGTGAAATTCCTGTTCATTCAAATCCTGGATAGAGGGTGCATGGACTCTGTACTTTTGCACAAAACACATGCATCCACGCACACACATACACACCGCAAAAGCAGTGTGTTGAAGGGGATTACGCAGGCCTGAATTTCAACAGAAAGAATCCCCGTCTACAAGCACTACGGAGCAAATCTGGCTTTAGGAACTTTCCTCATCCCACAGCATCCTGGTACAATGGCAGGCTGAACTTTAAGTCCCGCGATCGAAATTCATTTTTTAGGACGTGGGAGCGTGTTTGCTGATCGGCTCCTGAATCGACAACATCATCTGCATGAGAGAGGGGTGGGGGGGGAACTAAGCTGTTTTACTAAACAAGTGTGAAGGTTGCACACCCGAAGGTCAAATGCACTTTGTTGGAAAAAGGCAGAAAAACTGTGCAATGCAAAGAATTCCACTCATTCCAGATGCATCTGCAGGCTACTGTGTATCTGTGGGAATGCACGTATCTACAGGAATGTCCACCGATATCCCGCTATGTGTAAATGTTTGCTCATGAGCGAGCGAGGGGAAAAAAAGGAGGGGGTGCATTGGGGGGGTATTTGTGTGCGTGTTAGAGAGAAAATAAGTGGCTGTCTTCTTCTGCCTTTGTATGAATCTTAAGTAGTCCCATGTTGAGGGAGGCTTTGTTCGCTGTCACCGTCGGGGGGCACGTCCTCCCAACTTCTCCCCTCACTTCCTTTTGGCGTTACATTTATCATTCTTCCCCCCGACGCACAATCATCCGACAACATGGACTAGCATCTAGCGCACAATACACTAGCACCCTCCCCCTCCTCTCGTCGCCCCTCTCCGGGTTGCTCGGATACCTTTCATCCGGCGGGACAGCTTGTCAACAACATCATCACTTACTTAGAAACTCCGAACCTTCACTTGACTTTCACTTTGATTTGGTCCAGCAGAAGCTTATTAAAAACATATATACATACACTGCTTCCTCTTGTTTTTCAAAATAAAAAAAAGGTTTCTATGGACATCTTTTTTTTGTTTGTTTTCCTTTTTATGTTGCATCCAAAACACTTTAAAACACTCCCAAGCCTAAATGTCTGGCTCAGTTAGAAAAAAAAAAATTGTAATGCATCCTTAAGGGAAAGGCTGAAGTGGTGCAACCTTCTAATTTGCAAGAGAAATTCCCCTCTGGGCAAATATAGCATTATCCGGTTCTACTAGATGCACGATATTTTATTCTGACATTATAGCGTGCTGCTGTTAGCCTGGGGAGCCCTTTTGATACGAGGGCTGGGTGACTCACCAGACCTATTCCCTTCTCTTTCTCTCACTCACAAAAAAGGGTTAACAGGTGGATTCGTAACAAGTGGAGAGGCTGAACCCTGCACACAAACACTGAATCACATCAGCCTTCAGTGTATGCACATAAACACCATCCATCCATCCATGTATGGGCATCCACGATCACCCACGATTCATCAAAGTATTCTGAAAACAACCTGCTTCTCCCTTTCTGTCACGAGCCGAACTTTTTTTTTTCTTCCCCCTCTTCTTTCCAACTGCCCCTTTCATTTTCTGTAACTCAAGCACATAATAGGCCCGACCCTGCTCGGCCCTCGCCGTATTTGCGCCTATCCCTTTCAGCTGACTGGCCCTCACCACTTATTCCGCTTATTATGAACGCTGACAGCAGATTATTTTGCTTACTGCACCCAAATTCTCCGTCCTCTATAGATATAATCCGACAAACACCGGGCCGAGAGACAAAGGCAAAGTTGACAAAAGGGACAAAAAGAGATAGGGGAGCACAGGGAACGGGCTCGAAATGAAAAAGGGGGAAGGGAAAAGATGAAGACGGACCGACAGAAAAGAAGGAATACAGAGAGGGCGCGAAAGGAGAGGTAGCGCTGCAAAAGCTCAAAACCCTTTAAATGACTGTGTTTTGTCAGGGGGATAAAGAGCAACTAGCAGCGGCAGCGATATACCAGCACAGTGAACGAAAATGCAAATCAGCCCTGATGCAAATGTCACACGTCTTCAGGGGCAAAACAGACTGTCTTTATACCAACTCCCCCCACCAACAAAACACACTTCTCTCTGTGCGTCTCCTGTCTCCATCAGGAGCTCGGCGACCCTCCTCCGATCCTGCACTGAAACACACTCGCACAAACACTTCCAGGAGACAATCTTGACGAGTGTGTTCGCAGAAGAGAGACAACAAGCATCATCTTCGTGCTTCACACTGAACAAAAGGGCAGAGTACAGTGGAGCTCTTCAGACAAATGCACACAAACACACTTAGAGGGGAAAAAAAAAAGATAAACCACTCACTTGTCTGTCATGGCGTCGGCAAGCGAATACTGATTCATTAAAACGGCTTTTCACTTTTCTTCACACAGCTGGAAACGGTTGACGGGTGAGGCCCGGCGCAAATGTCACCAGTCTGCAAGAGAGAAGGGAAAAAAGAGATGTTAGTTTAAAGCAAATCATTCGCCAACACTTTTTTCATTCCACCAACAGTTTAAAACATAAAGATCGTACACAGAGGGAAAGATATCACACCTTCGCATTGGTATTTTTGCTGAAAACTAAAATAAAACTCGATTTATGATTAGAAATATGTAAAGCAGGCTGATAATTCATGTGCAGAATAATGTACCTCATATCATTAAAAAGGGTTTGTGGTAATGGATTTTTTTTTTGCATGAATTATGTACATCATTTTGTTTTATATGTATGTGGGTCAAGTAGGTAAAAGAATCAGTTCTCTCTGATAATAACAAATATTTTAGAGAGCAAAAATCTGAGAAAAATCAATTCTACAGTAATGGCTGCTGCACATCTGTAAAAATCAATGAGGACCCCCCCCCCCCAAAAAAAAAAAATCTATCGTCCAGGCTGGGACTACAGCTAACTTTGCAGTCATGCTTCACTTGCTCACAATTAGCCTAGCAAGGCCCTGTCTCTTCAACTTTCTGGGGGATACTGTTACCATAGTTACCAAGGCAGCCAACCAGCCAGCTAGCTAGCATAAATAGAGAGCACCAAGACAATCCTCCGGGTAGTGAGCAGACAGTACGAATCCACAGAGGAAGAATGCATTGTGTGACTGAGGAGCAATGATGACCATTTTGGATCAGACAAGCTGCAGCATCAAATCTGCATTTGAAAAAAAAAAAAAATCAACATCAAGAAGATGTTAAAAAAAAGCCGCAATTAAAGAAAATGCATAAACACACCTCTGGTAATGATGCATATTTGGGAATGCACATAAATAAGCAGGTGTTTGCTGCCAGCTTTCTCATTTTTTAAATTTTTAATGAGGCAGCGAGGTGGAGGCACATCCTGCGCCCTGCTGCCTGATGAGCAATCACCAAAACCTGGCATTAGCTCTTCAGCTTATCTGCCTCTAAAAGATTACTATAGCAGCACATTAAATGCATAGATTATAACTGGTTATGTGTTAAAACACTGGAGTAACACAGATTCCGAGCTGCCAGAATGGGATTTTGGCTCCATAAGCAGATAAGCAAGGTCAGACACCAATTCACGGGCAGACAGTGAAGTGCACATAATAGATCTGATGCAGGAAACAGAAGCTGTTAAATCATATGTTTTACCTCAATAACCTGTTTCAGTTCATAATCCGAGACTGATTAACCAAAGAGGGCTTAATGGTTTTTATCAGCTACAACTGGGGGGACTGAAGGCAAAACCCCACCCAATCCTATCAGCCCCAAACTCAGGCAGACAGCCACCAGCCTCTGAGGCAGCCAGCGACAGCCTGTCTGTGTGGGGGTCGAAGCACAGTGGGCTGATGTACCTCCTTTTCCACACTACCCCACCTGATTTCTGAACTGCGTGCTGGCAGGACCACCTCTGTTTTCCGATCCTCCAGGATTTGTTTATCCGTCAGTCTGTCTCTTTCGCCCATTAAGCTTTTGTCTATGCACCTTCTTCAGCGCATTAAAAACGCATCCGCTGATCAATTCAATTCCATTTCCTCTGGTCTCTGGGCCGCCATGCTTATGGGGAATATTTTTAAAGAGAAGAAAAGCTTCGACATCAGTTACTTTCAGAGACATTTGAGCGTATGGCAGTGACGGTGCAGGATGATTTGCCAAATTTTATCCCTTCTTTGTTGAACATCAGAACGTCATGAATGAAATGTCACAGCTCCTCTTTCAAGAAGCACAATAACCCCATTTCCAAGTGACAATTCCTGACATGAAATATGCAAGTCCAGTGTTGCACAATGGCAGTGGCAATCCACCCAAGTATAAGCTTTATACATATATATTTTTTTAAAAAGGGCCCTACTCACCGCTGTGATGATGCATGTGGTGTTTTCTTACAAAGCAAGGAGTTCCTGACCCAAAAGCCCAAATTAAACCCCCGCTTTCTCACGCAGAGTACGATACAGTGCACGGATGCTGGCGCTCAAATTGCACTGCTAGAAGTTTGCAGCTGGTGGTTAAAAACAAAAAAGGTCACATGAGCGACACAGTGGTTTCCACCAGTGCACAGCTGAGATGGAGACCTACTCCAAAACGCTGCTCTCTGAAGTGGAGCTTTTTCACCTGAAAAGACCGGTAAGCCTTGATCTACCAGAGCCAAATTCTCAGAAACAATAAAACCAAGCACTTTCTTCTCCACGTTTCAGCGCCCTGTTAAGGAGAGCAGCCTGTGGCGTGATAAAGGAAAACCTCCCATGTCCAGACTGCTCATTTCCCTCATGAAGGAGATGAAGTAAACCCTCACAATAAGCGACCAGAGGAGGACGAGCTGTTTCCACATCCAGTAACGTATTGATCCTGCAAGAGACACTATGCAACATACGACTTTTACCCTAATGCTGTTCTAATCAATGACCACTCACAATGTGGCTGATCACACTTAGCATAACCCCCCCCCCATTTGGTCACCTCTAGTGTCAATTCTGATAAAGTTTACCAAAACAAGATGGCCGAGATGGACTAAACGGTGTTGACAAAGAGAGACAATAGGCAGAGTTACTTTGTCTGCATCTTCCAGCCATCTGCGGCTTTACATTTCTCATGAGCGCATATTCACAATGTGGTGTGTTGTGCTGTTTTCAGTCCCACAGTGGTGCTGCAGGTCTACAGGTTTAACCACCACATTTGAAACAGTGCTGCAGTAACGTGTAGTCAGGCTCAGTGCAGTTTGAACAGACAGCAGCCACGGGGGAAATAAGGCCGCAGAGCTGCTCAAACCGAAGGACAGCAGACCAGACTGTCAATCATCTGCGAGCCAGCGCGTTGAGGCAGTTAATCAGGCGTCGTGACCCCTCTAAAAGTGGACTGAAAATGACAACTGATCAGGCAAGAGATTCAGTGTCTGTCCAGCTCGACTGTCAACAAAACAGCAGACAAACAGTGAAAATAGCAAAGACACTGCCCCTTTGGCTCCTCCAGACATTTGAAATCTCAGCTCCTGCATCCAAAGTGAAGGTAAAAGCAGTGAATCTAAGTGAACTACTGTGTGGGTAATTTCCCTCAAATAAGTCACAGCAAAGGGTCCCACTCACACTGCATCATGCAAACGCTGAATTATTTACCTCCAAGATGAGATTTGGGTAAAAATAGCATGCACTGCACTGGAAGCTCTGTCCACAGCACGGGGTAAACATAAACACGTATCTGATTGCTGTGGCAGAGGAGGGGGAGAAAAAAAATAAAAAAAGGTGTTGACATTGAGAGATGCCAGCAGTCGGCACACTCCACACAAGCTGTTTGCAACGCGAATCTTACCATAATCTGAGTGGGAAGATCCAGCAGAGAGACGCTGACAGGAAAAGACAGACAGAGACAGAGAGGGAGAGAGAGAAAGGCGCTTCTTCCACCCCAGCTCAGTCACACTGTCATTACTGGGAAAGTGACCGCCGGTTTGCATGACAGATGAAAAGAAAAAAATAGAATATGACCATCCAGTGCGACTGGTCTGTCACAACCTCCCTTCCCTACTCCTCCTCGACCATGCTCCCTCCCTCTCTCTCTCTCACTCCCTCCTCCTGGCTCTCCTTCTGCTCTCTCTCTCTGTATCCTGCATAGGAAAACACCACAAGAAGCTGCAAAAGGTGAAGAGACAGTGCTTGCATCAAGGAAAAAAAAAGAAAAAAAAAAAGCACCGGCTCACTTTAACGCCATGTCAGTGGTGGACTCCCGTCTCCATCTGAGCATGCAGGAAAAAAAAAAAAAAAAAGGCAGGACCGCCTCTCCCTCTTGTCACGGCAGTCAAGCGCCGCTCGCCAGAGGAGAGCGACGGCGCAGAGATCGCGCCTCTGGAAAGCGTCAATGCACACAATCACTGAGGAGGGGGAGGGGGAATTTGGGGTGGGGGTGGGGGGAGTGAAAAGGGGGGGAAGGGGGCTGAGGTTAGGGTAGTGTGTGCATGTGTGTCTGTGGGAGTGTGTCTATTGTTATGGGGACGTTTTTTTTTTCCCTCTCCCCTCCTCGCCTTGAAGGAATGAATGGGGACTGCAGGTCCAGCTGCTGCCCCCTCTCAGCACTGTATTTAGCCCTGTGTGATGTTGCCAGCTCGTTAGGTGCAAGCCAAGACAACAACACATGAAGTTTACAGTGGTTGGTTTTTGCTGAAAGTTTCGAGTGTATAAATGACTTGATGGTCATTTTTAAGGGATGCAGTTTGTGGTGCTGTTAAATCATGCTGCATCATACGGGTGTTTGCAATTTTAAGACCACCCCATTTATATCAGCAAAAACAACACTTTTTAAGAGCTTCTACACAACCTTAAATATAAACCTTTATGACGTTAGGGTTTATTTCATGGCTGCTCCATTAGATTGTTTTCCCCGCTTGTGCCTAATAAACTGTCAGCACACGGTTGTAACTGTAGAGGCAGTTTGCTTCCTCGGGCGATGGATCCTCGATGCTGGGATTTGTTCCTATGCAAATCAAACAGCGAGTGGCAACAAGCCGATAAAAAGGAAAAAACTGATAAAATCTAAAAACGTTTGTGCCTTCCACACACAGGACTGTCACCTGTAAACAAACTCCACACCGGGCTTTTAACCCCTGGCAAAACACAAAGACAATAGGAGCTTTTTCTGAGCACCTTTCTCCGTCAGGCTGTGCCACACAGCGATGTTCCTCCACAGTAACAGAATGTACTGTATGTAGGCGAGCTCCACTCTCCCATTCCCTTCCAGCTGCCTGCTCTCAGCAGCACAACGCCGGGAAGCCTTTCAAAACATCAAGTAAGCGGTCAATAGCACTGCAGAGGCGCATCAGTGCGTTTCCTGCACGCTGAGCGAGAAAGCAATCAAAGCTGAGGGTGCAGCATCTTGGGAGCCTTGACGGATTTCCTGCACAGCTTTCATCGCTATTTTTCTTTTCAAACAAATAAACAACTAATAATACCATAACTACTTTTGGCCAGTGAAAAGAATTGAAGACACTGCAGGGTGTGAGCTGTTCCTCTGGTTTATTGTCACCGCGAACAGAACAGGAAACCAAGCCTAACGTCCAGTGTTCACCTCTGTCAGCTGATCTGAAACCACCCTTCAGATCGTGAGAGAATTTTGCAGAGACATCTCTGGAACGCAGTGGCACATTATGCACGGCCGGCGACGCATGAGCACGCGCATAAAAGTGCCTACACATGCCACTGTCTGCTGCTGATTCGGGACCAGATGCTGCTCTCTTTGCCAATAGGAAATTATTCCTGCCTGAGGGTGTTTGGGGGGGGGGGCACTTGGGTGTGGCAGGGGAGGGAGGTTTGTGTTTGTGTTTCAGAAAATGAAAAAAAAAAGGAGGTGGGGGTTGTCCCAGATGTCTGCTCCACGGAGCCAGAGCAGCACACCTCAACATCAGAGCACCACGCACTGGCCTCTGACCTCTCCCCCTTTAACTCTTGCAGGGCCGAAACAATGAGGCCGCCGCGAGTCATACATCAAACTCGCCCACCTTGTTTCCTAAAAGCGCGACATCCAAGCTGCTCCCGTCAACGGTCGGCGCTGTCGCCTTGTCGCCCTTCAGCATGCAGAGCGCGTGATTTTGAATTAAGGTAGGTAAACGAGTCTCGTTTGCTGACTCGACTGCAGGGAGATTCCCGGGAGATTCGATTGCTAATGAGCGGGAGGGAACAATGGGGGAGTCGTGTGCTTCCCCGGCACCTTTTACAGTCAAAGCCCCCCCCCTCCGACAGCAGGACACGGCGAGTGTTGATGCCTGAGTCATTTACAGGTATTGTACCGGAGAGACTGGCCGACGACCAAACCCAGCAGAGGGGCCGAGAATAAAGGCTGGTGGATGGTCACCCTCAAATCCATTAAGAGGTTATTCAATTACCTGACAGTCGCTCGCTGCAGGGAACGCTTTAAAAAAAAAAAAAAAAAAGAGGAGGGGGGGGGGGTTCTCCTTTGAGGTGGCTAAATAATTGCACTTGAGGAGTGACACACAAACGCGGCCTGTGTACTTAAACGCTCCTATATGCAACTCTGGATGCGCTCCAGTGCGAACCAACCAAGCTTTTTTTTAACAAGTGCGAAGTCTGACAAACAGCCAGCAGCTTGCTCTGAAACCTAAACAAGGAATCCAAGTAAATAACCCCTGACATCCAAAACAAGTGCCATTACTGCACAAAGTTCAAGTTTAAAACAAAGCGTTCTTTCAGCCGCGCCATTTACGACTGCATACCCAGCTCCCACCCATTATAAATTGATTATTGATTAAAGAAGAAGGGGAAAAAAAGGACTCAGGAGGGTTTGCGTGCTAAGATGTGGTTATCATTAACAAGCGAGGGCGCTCTGTGTAATTGCGTTTAGCACATGTGAAACCCGTGCTTCCAATGGATGTGAAAGGAAGAAAAAGACAAGTAGCAAGTTAAAAGATAGCTCAGTTTCCCTGCTAATAGAATTTACAGAAATTAAGCACAGACACATGTGGTAAAAATAGACTCATTAGCTTTCCTGAAAAGGGGAAGTCCTGGGATTTCTCCATTTGCGCAAAGATTTCCTCTCTTTAAAAAAGCAGGTAAAAGAACAGAAAAAAGACTGCAGTTTAACATCAAAATTATACACTGAATGTAAAAGATTGATTGTGTTCTTGTCCCTGCTAATCTATTTCCACAAATAATAGTAAATATACCTCATTTAAGTTTCTTTACAAGTCCAAAACCTGCAAGAGGCACCTTTTACAACAAACACAACCTGCACCCCGAGGCAAAGTCAGAGCGACAGACAGAAATGCCTGAACCGCTCAGTGGCACGCAGCCACTGGTTTAATGATTTGTCTGCTGCTGGTGAATGATCACACAGCAATATCCTGTTCTGGCTAGTTCTCTGGGCCCCCCTGAGGGTCTGGCTGACATGATTCTGGCCCGCGCCGGTGCCACCGAAGCGCCGGCAAGCCTATCATATTGACAAGATCCGGGCGGCTGCACCCACGGCTCGCATGACCCAGCCAAGGACCTGTGGAATCGAACCCGATGAGGCAGAAGAATTACTTATTGAGGCCGCGAGGGAAGGGATGTCACAGCCATGGCATTTTTTGGTGAGGCGCTGAGCGGAGGGGAGGGAGCGGCGGCGAGGGTAATGTCACTAACGAAGCAGCGGAAAACAGATTTAGAAAACACAACAGCTGTATTTAGGGACAAACCAAATAGCCGGCATGTTCCAGAATGCCACAGCGCTTATGCAATGTAAACTGAGCTTGTATATAATGTGAGGGGCGTTCCTTTACTTGCAAGTGAGGAGTATTCATTCATTCATTCATTCATTTCCTGTGAGCCTATTTGAAATGTTAAAGAGCGTGTGGGAAAGACAAATGGGGCAATTTCACAAATGCTCCTGTTCTTTAAGGAAGTGGACTGCAACTAATGACTACTGTCATCATGAGTCCAGTTATAGGTCATTTTGGCC
>JAOXYL010000042.1:13421852-13476617 GCA_028564955.1 Terapon puta
AGCCGCTGACACCCAATTCATGATATCATGTAAAGTGTGTGTGGATGTGTTTGTGTGTGTGTGTGTGTGTGTGTGTGCGCGTGTGCTAGTGTTGCTGTTGGAGGGGATCCAGGCGTGCAGATGGCCCTGGTTTGTGTTTGCACTGAACGGCTGCAAGCCTCTTGCCTCCCTAGTGACCATGACAAACCATGTGCACACACACGCACTCTCACTTTTTAAGGGCTTAGGTCAGAGAAACTCTCTGGAATTATCTATGTGCCACTTTGACGCCATAATTTTTTTTTTTATTACAGACCTGAGGTAATCTTTTACTGGTCAGTAAGACAGGTCTGTAAGATTTAGGTGATGTACTTTGAATAATCATTTCAGTTTCTGTTCCTCTCAAACTTTAATTACATTGCAGATTTCATGTTGCTACATTATTCCATATCTACAACACAAACATGCCAGATTGTTTTGTATCCACAGCGTCACATCAGTTGTGACGTCTTTCAGGTGTGCCCTACTCGACATAAAAAGACTCTGTTCTATTTCCATCTAAAGTTTATTGGAAGGTAACAGGTTGAAGTACGTATGTTGGGTGTACCTGTTTTCACCTGTACACACTCACTGGCTGGCAGCCACTACTATAGCAACAACAATAACAACACGGCAGGAAAGCCTTTTGGACTTCCTGGGAGATCCTCTGGTATGCAGGCTCAAGTCTGGGCCAATGTTTGTCGACTCAGGAATGTTGCCTGGGCGACCGGAGGCCGTGAAGAGGGAAACCCCTTATCTGCTGACGTTGTCGTTCAACCGTTGTCACGGTTCAAAGGCCGCTTAGGTAGAACGAAAAAAAAAAAAAAAGAAGAAAGACACACACAGACACACACCTTAAAGGTTGGTCTATATACAGTATGTCACCATGGAGATACTGTTTGGGTGGAGCGTTCACTACACAGGGCATGAATGGCTGCAAAGCTGAGACAGAGAAAAGAGAAAAAGGGCGTCCCTTGGCTTTGAGTCAGAGCTGGTAGACTTACACTTTCTAGCAGGAACTCCAAAGACGTAGATTCATGAATGAGCTGCAACTCATAGGCTTGTTTATGTTTGTGAGAGTCAGGGAGGGTTGGATTTAAAAACCCTGCTGAGGAATGTGATTGCGACACCATTCTCGGTCTGTTGTGTTGCAAGCGTTGTTTAGTGCTTTGCGACTGACAGTGATTTGAGATCTGGCCACATTTTTTAAAAGGGAGATTTGGAGTATGATGTGGAGAAATTCATTTTCATTTATATTCCTATAAGAAATGCTCTCAGTAGGCTACCAAACAGAGGCAGAACAGTGTGTAGTCTTTGTACAAGTCCTTATGATACAACAAAATGCACACATTATCCTCTGTGCTTGTAATTTGTTTGTATAACACATTTGATCTCATATAAAAGGCCTATATGTGTAAAGCTGTATTTCCAACGTCCTGACAACAGAACAACCAGCAGATAACAGAAGGTGAGTAGAAAACTGAAAAAGCTTCATGGCTGAATATCAGAATACGTGAAAGGTCTTTATTCACACACGCCAGCTGACGCGACCTGTGCAGATGGCGCAGTTTGTGTCAGCGCTCTGATGGCGCTTCAGTCAGCCCCTTCAAAAAATGATCACGAGCGTCTGTGTCCTCAGTTGACCACGCTGGCTCGGCGGACCACAAACTGGATGTTTTTTCCCCGCACTGAAAGCAATCCCGCTTAGCTGATGGGAATTCTGAAAAAACATGCTTGTTCATTTGGCTTGATTTTCGACATGTGAAGAATTTCAGGATGGGAATTTCCACAGAAGAGTGCACCGAGGCCACACTTTGAATTTGAGGATAAAGGGGCCAAAGCTACACCTCAGATTAGCAACAAAACTCTTTGCACTCCAGCATGCTGATTCACGCTCATGTAGTCAAACTCTGAACAATCTTTTTAGTTGTATTTCTGCCACAGTACACATTAGAGGAGTCATGATCTGCATTTACTAAAACCATAGATGTCTTGAACGCTGATAAGCTTTGACTCATCTGCTCTCTATTGTCTTATGAAATCCTTTAAAATCTTAAATGCTTATGTTTCACCCTGTAACATCATCTTACCTTCTTCTGCATGCCAAATGGAGCATTAGACAGGCATCATACACCACTATGCGTTCATTAAAAAACGCTACCCGTGCCAAGATAAATAATTTAATGCTCTGTTCGCAAATTGAATCAACTGTGATATCAGTCGGACTCTGTGAGTGAATTTGCATCAGCCTGCAGCCTTAGAATACAAGCAGACCCGAGGCCGAAAAGTACTTGTGTTCAGTGTTTGGCTGCTCTGTTTAAAATTTGTCAAAATGAGCATATTTCTGCCATGAGTGCATCAAAAATGAACTTCTGCTGTGGTGATGTTACATTTGGCTAAACGTTCTGTTGCTGAAAGATTTTTAATGTCAGGCTCTCCTCGACACACCTTTATATGGATCCCCATCAGCTTCCATGTAGTGGTGGTTTGTTTTCCTGATATCCTCACAAAACATTTATGACAATTTAATCAAGTAAAATAGCTCCACATATGAAAAAGATAGACAATGCTAGATTACAATGAGCACAAATTGTCACCATTAATAAAAACAATCAAAGAGACCTCAAAGTGGTGCATCAACATCAGATTCATACATTTTAGTTTTTCATGACTTTTTGAGAGAGAAAACCTCCTTTTGATCCATGTGATACTGGCAGGGCGTATTCCAGGCAGAAGCAGCTTCATAAAGAAGTTGGTTAATTTTACTGCACTGCCTAAAACCCTGCAGAACACAACACAGCGACACAAACAGAGAATCGGATTAACGCAGCTGCAGGGGTGCGATATTTTGCAGCGTGTGAACTATGAGTCATCTAGTTGTGAACGTAAATTTAATGTTTACTAATGTGATCTTTGATTTGCATGAAGCAGTTATGACGACTCAACTGCCTTTCTTTTTTTTTCCTGAACAGACTCAGATTTCCTGTCGTTTGTGAGACACGCAGGCTGATGTTTTCTAATGGGATGTGTAAACATTTACTTACGAATCATCAGCAATGATAAACCTAAGCGAAGCTAAACCACTGATCAATATTACACCGTGTCTTCCTATGGAGCCCTCAGGAAGGTACCCTGTTGGACAGCCAAATACATCAAGTGACCTTTCCTTTGATAAACAACATTTAAATGCACTTAATCAATTTGGATAATGTTAATATATGCGTTGAAATATTGATTAGGGATGATCTACCTCCTATGAGGCAAAGCTCGTTAAAAAACATAATCCCCTGAGCATCCAGCCAGCAGAAAAAGATCAGACGGGGGTGTTTATGCTGAGCTTGACCTACTGAATTAAAGATCAACAAAAATCTAATTTACCCTTAAATAAGCATCAATGATTTATGCATCAGTCCAACATTTCAAAACACGTATTTGTTTAATATATTTATTTTTAAATGGGCACTGTCATCTTTCAGAGGTGTAGGCATTTGAGGACTGTGAGTGAAACCAATGACTCACATTGGCAGATGTATTAGTTACAATGTACTACAAAAACTAAATCATCAAGCTCATTTCAGGCTGGGAAAGAGCACAAATAAGAAGAAGTAAGAAGAAAGTAGACATACAATTTCTTTTTATTCCTCGATGAAGATGTGCAGATAAAAAGTCAGCACCTTAAGCGCTCAGGAGGATTTGAAGGATCCACACCAGGTCCTCGATAAAAGCAGTAAACTGTGCGCTCCCCGGATCGTAATGTCCTGAACAATTTTGTTTTTGTTTAGCCGAGGGAAAAGCGACACACCATGATTTCGCCTGCAGTGCAGCATGAATGGAAAGGTGTACTACAAAAGATGTCCCTGGCGAATTATTGAGAGGGAACTCTGTCCAAACAGGTCTAACTGGTTCCTCAAAGCAGCACTGGACAATAAAACCCGGGAGCACCAGCGTAAATCCTTTTCTAAAATGCATCCACACCCTTATCTGCAGCCGTTGTTTGTAAAAGGACACATAAAGTAGCTCACGATTTCACATGCGTGTTTGTGTGTGCATGCGTGCGTGCAGGAGGTGCTCCTTTTTCCATGATGACAGTGGGGGAATCCTTTGGTGCAACACTGGACAAACCTTTTGTTAGTTGTGATTTCTATTAAGCGTCAAAGAACGATGACACACAGCACACGAGGAGGTCAATACTGCTGACGTGTGGAGCTCCTGCGGAGCAAGATCAGCTTAGTTTGGCATTAAGACTGGAAGCAGGAGGAGAAAAACTCGCCTGGCTCTCTCCAAAGTTTAAACATACAGCTACCAGCGCATGTAAAGGTCACTAATTGTATCAACATGCTCCATCTTGTTTGTTTAATCTGCACACAAACCGAAATGTTTCAGATTTTAAGGGGTAAGTTATGCACTGTAACAATTTCTGGGCACAATGACTGTTGACAATGAAATTTCACAGTCAGAAAATAGCACACGAATCCCCCTAAAACCCACAAATTGCAATTAATGTCAGTGTGCCAATAAAAACCCAAGATACAAATAAGTGAGCTTTAAAGGAAGCGGTGGGTGGATGGAGCTGTGTGCCCTTGCGTCCAGTCTTTAAGCGGTCCAATCACGTCCCAGCTTCGGCTCATACCTGACACGCAGACACGAGAGTCGATTTCCTCGGTTAGTTGGCAAGACAGTGAATAAGCAATCTTAAAATATCTGACCATTCCTGTAAAGCACTCCAGTCATTTAGTCCGAAAGACGGGGGACCTGCATGAAACAGAATAAAAGAATTGAACAGCTGAGATATCCAGATATTTCCTCCCACGTATGAGTCAAATTCAAAGAAATCCTACACTTCCCATAATGCAACATTTGCAATAATCATTTTTTCCATGTCTGCAACACTTTGTGAGCCTTTCTGTTCAAATTTAAGGTCACCAAAGCAGAGTTAAATTACTTAGCCCATTTAACATAGAGTTGAACTTCAGCTTCACACACCTTGACCTAACTGTCTCCTCAATGACCCCACTCATGTTCGCTCTCCGTACTTCTACTGTTACGGGACTGACTAGCATTATGGCGGATGCTCTGCCGGCCTCAGGTCACAGCTGGCTGACAATTACAGCTCTCATTGTGTTTCCTGCGCTTTTGGTACAGCATCTCCCCCCCGTCGGCCTTGTCTCTTCTGTCCCAGCTTCCCAGCCGCCTTCTCCCCCCTTAATCAAAGCAAAGTAAGATTTAGAGAGGAGGTAAACACTCTGGTTTTATGATTGGGCCCCTTCTTACAGCGTGGCCTGTATAATTGAAAAGCCCTCGTGGACTATTTTAAGACACTAGTGGGAACAGACTCCCATATGTGTGCTATGGCTGGGAATGGGGCTCTCTCTTTCTCTCTTGCGTTCGCTGATTGCTAAACAAGTATGGTGTCTTTGGCTTGTTGTCTTCTGTGATTACCGTATTGTATCGAATATACAGAAAATCAAACAAAAGCTGAAAACAAAATATCTGCTGTCTCACCACGGCGGGGATGTGTCACTCGTGTGACAAAACAAGAACGGTGGATTTCACAATTAGCAGAGGGACTTAAACGCTGCTCTGTCACAACTGGCTGTGTTCTTTCGAACAGGTTTTTTTTTTTTTTTACTCAGACCATCTGTTCTTCACACCGCTCAACAATCACCGACCGCCAACATCCCGCAAACCAAAATTAACGTTGTTTCAGTGTGAGTAAAAAGTTTAAACAAACAGAAATATCAGCAGTCAGCGTCTTCTCTCTGCCCCTCAGTCGACCATAATAGACTCTTTGTTCAGCTGAAATTATAAACTCTTATTTTGGACGTTGTATGCATGTGTCAACCGGAGCCTTGTGCGTCATGATGATAAATGCTTTGTACCTAAGATTTTAACTTCTGTATAGATAGAAACATGTTTCCAAACAAGTCACGAACCTCATTGCTTTTAAACACAGACAAATAAGGAGTAAAAAGACGCCTGAGGAGCAAGCGAGCCTCTTACAAAACTCATTACGTCGCTGAATTACTTTTCAACAAGGTGAAGTGAAGTCGTCTAACCACTTTCAGTGACAGATTTACAATCTGTGTGAGCGTCCTCACCTGAAGTGCCCCGAACTCATTACACTGTGTAATGAAGTTGAGGAACGTGAGCTGGCACAGTCGAGACATACATGTTCCCAAGTCCCTCAAAACAGAAGTGACATCACTCGTCTGCCTTAAACCCTGTGAATCACTCGGAAAGGAAGCACCTGCTAGTAAATTACTAAACCTTCCACTGTATTTTTTAATAACAAACAAGACTAAGAGCCAGTCCACAGTCATGTTTGCAGCTCTGTGAGGTTGGACCTCAGGAATGATGTCTTCGAATGCTTTGAAGGTTCAGAAAGCTAACATGAACACTGATACATGGGTTGATCTCAAGTAGGTGTCAAGTTCACCATTTTAGTTTAGCATCTTAGCATGCCAGCATTTGCTAATAAGTGCTAAGCACACAGTGCAGGAAAGGCTGATGGTAATATCGTTTGTTTTACAGGTATATGGTCTTAAATCAAAGTATTGGACATTTTCAACATTTTGACCTGATGATAGCTGTAGATCAAATGTCATATCAATTCAGCCTGAAGGGAATATGAACATGTGTGCCAAATTTCATGACAATCCAACTAATTTCAGCCACATGATGGCACTAGAGGGGAAGTCAAAGAATCCCTCAAAAGTCATTAGGGTTCTTCCTCTCGGGACCTTGAATGTCTGTAGAAAATTTCATGGAACGTCATCCAACTGTTGTTGAAATATTTCCGTCTGGACCAAAGTAGTGGCACAAGAGACCATCTGTAGAGCTGTGCTGCCAGCAAGCCTAAAAAAAACTTTAGAAAAGACTTTATTCTGCAAAATGTCAAACTCCCCACATATATTAAAATGAGAAGTCTTTAATTTTTCCTGTACAACATTCATAATATTGGTTTATATTCATGGTTCATATTCATAGACGACTCTTAAATTATAATGTAGTAGTTTGAGAGAGAAATTAAGGACTCTATATCTAGAGTACAAAATGCACAGTCACATTAAAAAACCCTCCATGGTACTTGCGGGTAAAAAGATCTTTTTTATATATAGAAATATAGTCCCATAAAGCCATTTAAGTAACATGAAGGCATGGTCCCCCAACTCTAGCAAATAGGCCTATTACCACATGAAAGACCTGCTCTGCTCTAATTCTCTTTGCCATTATAGCCGAACATGCCTCAACTCACAGCTTTACTGAGTCTTCAGGCAGAGACTCTGTTTATCGGCGTGTCACTATGTGCTGGTATTTGGTCATGTTTGATGACAAGCGAAAAAAAGAACAGAATAACTACCTAAACTAGTTTACAGCACAGAAAGTGCACTGATATGAAATTATTTATTCTATTACCAAGCGATAATGTTGCTATGAAGTGCAAGTAGTGCACTCCAGCAGAGGATGAAAACAGATTAGAGTGAGTATAAAGTGACACTGCAATTAACATCACCTTAGATTCGATCAATATACATTACTCATGCAACAGCAGTCAAATCAAACTGTATAACATTAGTGGACACAAAAAGCACATGGGCTTTCCAGGAATTTGTAATTCAACACTGCTTATAGTGTAGCCCACTAATACCCTGATGCACTGGGGGACTGAGAGTGCACATGTTTCATTACACCAAATCAGATGAAATCCAGTCGATGAAGGTAACACTAAATTGTAAAATTGTATGGTGGTTTTATGTGGAGTTTGAAGTTGCTAAACTTTGGCATGAGAATTCACGTTGTTGACCAATTGCAAACTGTCTTGAATTTAAAACTCGAAAATAGAGTGTGCTGTAGCAGCTGTGTGGCACCATCCCATTTTATAAAACCTTTCTCTGAAGGAGGAGCAGCACCGGTTTTCATCTACTCCTCCTTCTCTTCTCAGTATCCATTTTGCCACAAATAAAACTAAACACAGCCAATGGTGCCCACAGCAAGCAGTGACTACATGACCACGCTTCCATTACCGCCTGTTTCAAGAGAACATGTGATAATGCATTTCAATGTGTCACTTTCTAGTGTAACCCGGTGATTCGAGTTATAATCACAGTGAAACACAGATATTTCTGAAAGCTCTGGTACATCTTGTCTGGCTGTGAATAATCAGAATGTGCCTTAAAACCAACCAGGACATACATTTTATATTTTGTCAATTCACTGTATTGTTAGCTCTCATACAACCATCTCCAGAGCCAGGAAATATTCAACTTCTGATCAACTTAAAGTCTTAAAGTCTATCTCTGTCGAAGGGTAAGAACACATCTACCATCACCTCTGATGGTCACTAATTAAAACAGAGATGATAAGTGCTGCTGTTTCCACCTGCTTGCAGTCTTTATGCTAAGCTAAGTCGACCCTCTTCAGCTCCCTATACACACATATGAGTGGTATCAATCATTTCTCCTTACTCTGAGCATGAAGGTGAATCGTGTGTAACTGTACCTCCCAAAACTATTCCCTTAATAATCAGGCCTCTCCCGATTATGAATACAGTCAGCACTTGAAAGCACCTCTGCACTGATGAGAGGCCGGCTGGTGATTCATCGTATCTCCTCAAAACTCTCCAGCATTGTAAATAAACACAACGGCAGCAAACAGCAGCCCGAGTGTGCCAGTGAGAACCGTGCAAAAGAGCGCCGCAGCGAGACGTAGCAAGTGTGTCTCCAGATTTCAAAGTTAGCCACAATCATTACATTTGATTCCAGAAAAAGATCAAAGAGAGCAGAAGGGAGCCCGCACTGTGCAGACATCAGGAAAAGCTCCTCACCAGAGGTCTACAAAAATAGATGCTTTTTTACATTTCACCCAACGCTCAAGACTCTGCGAGCTTTTCCTCCAATGGGTCCTCCGCGGTGCATTATATCACATACAATGAAAAAGAGTGCGAGAGACTGCCACATTTGTTACACGCAGTTAATGACAAACAAAACTAGAGAACGACTTGTTTTATGGGTGTCCGCTGTGGCAACAACCAGCATCGCCACACTGTCTCTGCACAATAAAACACAGTGGCAGTAAGTTACTTGACAGAGGTTCTGGTCACATTCATTGTTACAAACATGGAAACATGAAATTTCCAAATAAGATAGTTGAGTAATGTTTGTGCAACAATTCAAGTGAGTGTCTGGGCACCTGGAACACTCATTTTATCTTTTAAAGTTTATATACAGTATATTTATGTATGTTCATCCGTCTTAATTTAAATATTAATAAAGAATTTTTTTTTATCTTAATATCTAACTGTACGTTGAGAATAGCATTTTTAACTTCTGGCAGTCCAACTTGCTTTCGACATTTTAAAGGTGACTACGCTTTATGACTAACAAAAACACTTTGTGGGAAGTCTTTAAAAGAGGCAGTCATTTTCCAGTTAAGGAGCCAAGATTGTAAAAGACAGGCTTGAATTAGAGTTTTAAGATACAGGTCCGTCACCTTATTGTCGTTAATCTTTTTTCAACGTTTTGAGAAATATGCTTGGTAGCTTTCTCTCCACGGCTTTGATGTTGGGCAAGAAACGAAGGGGAGCATGGCTCAGAAAGTGGCAAATGGTTGCTTATAGAACTTGATTTTGATTGAATTGAACAAATGATACTTGACATGTTTATTAGTGAGCTTTCAGGTACAGGCCAGGTTAGCTGTTTCTCCTGTTCCAAGGCTTCATGCTCATCTAATTTTCTCTAAAAAAATCACAAACAAACAAACAAATGTTGATCTGATCTGTTCCTTTAAGCTGTGCTGCATTAGACGTGTATAAAAGCAAAATGGTGCCTTTAAACAAATACTGCAATCAAGCGCACACTCCCACACACGGGCACTCAACAAGACTTACTGCTGAGGAGTATACCATGATCCCTAATTCTACTGGCTCTTCATTATAGTTAGCTTAAATTAACAGCCACTTCAATAACAATAAAGCAACAGTAGGCAAGCTAATGAAACACTGAGCTGTTTCCAGCGTGCGAGTCTGACCCAGACTTCACTCACACCCACCAGCATACTTTCCCCTTACATCAGCAAACAAGAAAACTGCAAAGCTTTTTATTATTCATAAAACAAGATAATATAAGCTGTCACTGGCACTGCAGACAACATTGTGGAAGGTTTTTTTTAAACTGTGCATTACCCTCTCATAAAATCCCCACTTTTTATTCAATACAGCATGTCTAGACTATATTTTTATTATCATTATCGCCAGTAGCTAATTAGGATTTTATTGTGCAAGTCAATTGGGGTTTTGGTGTGCCTTTGTTTTTCGAAGTTTTTGTCATTCCTTGTGTCTCTGGGGGAATGCCAGTGGACCAGTTAGTCAGCCACCCACTCAGATTCAGAGCTGATGGAGGAACCACAAGGAACCAGGAACTGTCTGCACGTCTTCCAGAGCGCCACGCGGAAATAGAAAAAGAAGAGTGGCGCTGTGTATCAAAACGGCAGCTAAGATGTTTACCGACTAAGATGATGGGACAGCGTCATATTGTAAGACAAAAAGTTTCAAACATGAATGCCCGCCACTCTGGATTGGACGTACTGAGTTAAAAGCACACACATATCCATCCAAAGTGATTTGGTCTACTCCTGTTCAGGGTTACCAAGGACTGGAGCCTATCCCATTTTTCAATGGGCAAAGCCAAGGAAACAGACTAGACAGGTTTCCAGGCCAGTAACACACAGTCAAAACAGCATTCATGCACCCTCCCAAATGTATCTGGCAACACAAATTAATAGTTTTTTTAGTTTTTATTTTGTAAAATAAACGGCTGCATCTTAACTTTTAGACAACGGAAACTATTAGATTAAGCAAACTTCTTCAACACTGACTTTTCTGTCCTTATATACTGTATAATACTGTTAACTCAGAGGGTTTGTTTTAGAGACACTGGTGGCTTTATGGATGTTGACTTTTTTTGATTGATCGGTGGGGCCACCGCAATGTGCAGGCTGCAAAAACGTTAAGATGAATTGACAAGAAATTTGGTGGATATTCTTGGTCTCCAGAGCATGAACTCACTTTGGCAATGTTTTCCTGAAGTGGCACAAAAAAGTAGCGAATTAGTGAATTTGTTGGATTGCCATGCCATTTACACACATTCATAACTTCCCTTTACTTCTCATCAACGCCTGTGTCAAGTCAACATTTACATGTGTGCAATACTTTGGTTTGAGTACCTTCAAAAGTAATGAAATTCCCATCAGCCATAGCTACTTTGTGTTTAGTGCAACACACTGAGCATCACTGTGCCTAATTAGACTCACAAAGCTGCTCACGTGACTGTTTTTAACACTGTGTCATTCTTAACACTGATCAAACTTTGATGTTATTTATGCAGCTTTAAAAGCTAACATTGACTGAAGTGTCACTCTTCTCTTCTCTCTGCTTTCCCTTCAGTCAGGCTGGGCCTTTTCACCCATTGCTGCACCTACATTTCCTTACATGATTCTGTTGGTCGTGACAAAATGTATTTTCTGGATAATTAAAACCTGCTAATGGCACCTCCATTTCTCCTCCCTACAGCCAATAGCCTTCCCTTGCAGTGATCGATGAAGCAAGCTTTTGCTTTAGTAGCAAAGTGCAGGGAAGAATTTGATATAATGTATTTAATTCCATTTAATGAATAGGGGCTGCTGTTGCTCAGTGAGAATATCCTAAATCCTAAAATACGTCTTATAATGTATGAACCATTAACACAATAAAGCAAGAAAGGCATTTTCTTCTAATCTGCACTGAAATGCGCTGACTGAGTCTGTGAGAAATGTCTCCCAGAAATGTATTCATTCATTTCCAATGTGCATAAAACCTTAAGTTATGAGCTCATGCACTTGAATGTAGGTGAGGCTGCATACATATCATGGCACTGCTCTGTGATTGACAGGTAGTGAGGATGAAACAACGTCTGAAAAGACGAGCGAGATTCACACGGTTACAAAGAAAGTGGGAGAAAACTGAAACTGAAAGCAGCCCACAACCTATATATAGGCGGTGTGGTGCTGGTGATGCTCCTTATAATAGAGGTGGTGGCTGGTATCAGGTTACATCCCCCCTCTTTTCTCTCTGTCTTTTTCTTTCCTTCCCCATCTTTCTTTCGCCCTGGCTACTTTGGTCCTGCCTTACAGCTCTTTATTTACCCCCTTAGACCGCACAGTTACAGCGCAATTACCCCCGAGGACGTCATCAGCCCGCTCTCCACTCCACAGCTGTCGGTGTTGGCGTCCAAAGGGAGGGAGAGAGAGAGAGAGAGAGGGAGAGAGAGATGGACTGGGTGGGGGAGGAAGGGCAGGGGTGGGGACAGAAGATGTTGCTCTCCATGTGCTTCCTCGAGATTCCCCACAGAACGACTGTCAGAGTTACACGGAGGCTGCTAGCGTCCGGATGACTGAGAGGTAAACAACAGGTGTTACATATGGGATGCCCGGGGTGATAATCTAAGAAGGGATTAGCTAAAATAGCATACAGTAGATTGGGTGACACAACAAGGAACTTGAAGCATTGTTTGGGATGGGAGTAATCTCCTTGCTGGCCCTCTGGCTCACACGGAGGGTGCTTGTGTGTACTTTCACATCTCTTGTCTGTTCATTTATTTGTTTTTGTTTTTTTTTCGAAATTTCTTCTGGGAGGTGGAGCCCCTGCACACGGCATCTTCCTGCCCCTGTCAATGGAAGCACGACAGTCCATTAAGTTTTTTCCTCAGGTGAGCCGCAAGGCTGCAGTAAACACATACAGTACATCATCATATCTAAGACACTGCAGGTAAGTATTAGCTGGAGAAGAGAGCTGTACAAAAACAATCCAGCAGACTACAGTTCTCAAAGAGGATTTTTACTGGTAGAAAAACATCACTGACTGAAACTGACATGCTGCACAGGTCTCCTACTGAGATCATAAAACCATGTCTTCCTTTTCATTTAACAAGGCTCTACAGGTTTGACCTCTCATTCAAGCAGATCCTTACACTGAAATTTGCATAATGTAAGATCAGCCAGCTGACCTATAAAAAGGAGGCATCCACTGACCACAGTCACTGCCTCAGGCCCATGTAAGTGTTAACAGACGCCCTGGGGGTGTTACAACCTGCTCTGGGTGGTACTGAGAGTTAGGCGAGAGTACTGCTTTCGCATTCATAAAATGGCAGCAAATTTCTTGTTTCTTTGAGTTTCATGTCATAGTTTGTAGTTAAGATAGCCTTACTGTATTTACTTGTATTATTACATTATTATAACAAATGAAGACATGAGGTGATGTATAGACCATGAGACCAGATCTGGAGAAAACGGGAACTAAGTCTGAAAAAGCTCTGTAGTCCAAACAAATCCTCCATCCATGCTTTACTACCTCCACTAACCAATTTCCTTTAAGAAAACATTTGACATTTATATAACATTTTAATGAAAATGTGAAACAAATGAAAAATGCTAAAAAAGAAAAAGAAAATGAAAGTAAATCATGTCTTGCAAGGTTAAACCCATAAAGCCCCAAAGCCCCAGGCCCCACCGCTGATCTTCTCAATCACCTCCACTTGCAGAGTAGTTTTAAAGATGATCTCTGCTTCCCATTTTTGTTTTTTTCCCTTCTCTTGCCCCCAATATATCTGTGTCTCTTCCTCTCTCTCTGTCTCTTTCTCAAACACACACACACACACACACACACACTCACACACACACACACACAGTCACACGCAGCTGCATGCCAAGCAGCGATCTGATGGGCAGAGCTGCACACAGATGGTTTGATTCATATTCCTGCTGTTAGCTGCTGATGTTAAACAGGTGCTACCTGACCTCCGCTCCTCTGCTGCTCTGCCCTCCTCTGCTCCACCACATTCCCTCTGCATAAAATCACGCTGTATTAAGTCTCTTCCCTGCCCCGCTATTTTTACTGACAGCGGTGTTAACAATGAAGTGCTGTAATTACTGGAAGGCAAATGGACTTTTAGTGACACACTGACGCCTCTTATTTCGCCAATATTTCAATCAGAAGCCAATCAGTGTTTTGTATAAACTCGGCCTGAAGCCATTGTCTCCCAGACTGCAATTTGGTGCCTACAGTTATTATGTTCCGCTAATGAGAGCTTCTTTCCACTGTTGTAAACAGCACAGTTTTGTATGCATCACTGTAGCTGTTAATGCTGATCAAAACCGTTGGCTATACTAAACTTAGCTGGCACGCTGGGCACGGGGATATCGAGGCGTGTGCCTATTTTGACTAATGATCCGTGGTGCGATGCTTATTTGTCTTTCTCTCTGAGGGAAACGATTGATTAGGCAAATATTTTTACTGGAATCAAATCTGATTAAAAATTCAAAGACCAGGCATTTCAGGAGTTTTCTCTAATTCTCCAGCTGTTTTGCACGAGTTGTGTATTTTCTTCATGCTATACAAATTAAGATGTAGCCTTATCTGACCGCTGCTGATATGATTCAAAGCAGCGCGGCACTTTAAGAAAAAGCCCTCTCATTTAATTACTGGGCTTGCGGGAAATGTGATACCCTCTATTTATTTGGCCAAACATTACAGTTCCGGTTGGGATGGATGAAACACGCTCCTGCCATCAGTCCCCTCTCTGGTGATGCTCTGCGAAGTGTTTAATTATGTCAGGAAATTTATGTTCTGAGAAAGTGGATAATTCAGATTAAGTTTGTTTCCCAGGCCCGAGTAAACAACCTCCCCCACTCCACACATACGTGCATGCAGCCTGGTTCAAATAGGCCTCTGGTGCTTCCCGCATGTGATTACAGGGGATATCACGTGGGAATTAACTGCAGACCAACTTTATAAGGTGTTTTCATAACAAAACACTTTTAAAAGTCCTTCCTGTTTCAGTCCCTACACCAACGGCAAGCCACTTTGGTGCCTGAAAGCCGTTAATCCCACCTCAGGGCCTAAAACAGCTCCAGTTATCTTTCCCTCGGCTGAATGGAGGGATGCACAAAGAGAGGAGGGTAAATTCAGTAACCCAAGCTTTGGGCCTGTGTCGCCGGGTAGCGTGCTGACTGTGAGAGGCCTAGATTGCGTTCAGTGTTTCCCGTGGCTTGGAGAAAAGAGTCAATTCTCCTCGGCGGTGTCCGATGTCACTGGGTCCAGTGGCTGCTCCGGTTACCTGAGTAGTGGGGAAGAGCTGAGAGAGAGAGAGTGAAAGGGAGATGTTTTTAAATAAATTGCACCACAATAAAATCTGAGAAATGAGTTATTTCCTTCATAAAAAGGCTTAGGTTTGCAGCGGTCTGCAACAATGGGACCTCTGTCACGATACTGACTTTTGTGAGCAAACAGCAACTAAAACAGATATTGTCAGATGAAAAAAAAAAATTTATTGTCATTTTTTTATGAGCTGCCTGCCATTTTAGAGCATTTGGCAATCATCCTGCCAGTCATCTTATACGTGTCTCTGGGAAGGCTGGGATAAGGTGACGAGGAGAGGATGTTCTGGGATAAAGTGACACAAAGCAGCAGGTGTGGGAAGAAATGGCTCAGTCTATTCTGCCCAAACGCCGGCATTTCCCAAGGTAGCCATCAGTAGTTTAGATTTCCAACCGTCTACTTGACCTGTGTGTGCATTGAAACAGTATGTATGTGACAGAGAGACAGCGAGAGAAGAAAAAGAAAATGGGGGAAGGGAAAGGATGATGAATATGGGTATGAGGTGAGCATGTGGAAGTGTCACACCTCTGTTTACAATCAGTCTCCTGAAAGGTAATAGAGGACACTCACAATAGGGGTGTCAGCTTCTTAAAAAGCTGCCAAACATTCTTGAAACGTACAAAACTTTATTTTAAACTCCAGCAGAGATCCAAAAGTTTCCAAAGATATGAGATATGTCAAACTGAACTGAGGAGAAACGTGTATAAAATGATGGACAGGACATGAGGAATAGTTTCATTTGGAATGAGAGTGAAGCGAAGTCTGATAAATTGCCTCAAGTGATGAATTGAGTCGGTGTCGGCTTGGCCCGGAGACAACGGAGTTTGAAAATTTAAAAAGTATGGAGGTATGGAGTCTGAAAAAAAGTGAGTTTACCAGACCTCTGCAGCCTGCTCGTCATTCCCGCTTGGGGCTATAAGTCTTCATTAACTACTACTACCACACAGTAACACACCTGAATCTCTGAGTGAACTATTAGCAGTTGAGTCACATTGGGAGGGAACGTAGGCCTCAGCTTTCCCCAGAAAAAGAAGAATTTGAGGAATACTCAAGAAAATATCTCAGGTCTGCTGCATCTGTTTTTATTTAAAAAAACTGTTTAGTGCGGCAGTTGTAAAGGAAACACAGTTTTTCTGTTTTATTGCCAGTACATGAGAAGACCTATAACACTCTCATATGAGGCCACAAGGAGACAGTCATCTTAACACAAAGACTAGAAACGGTTTGCATGCCATCTCCTCTAAAACAAATAAACTGATATATCTAGTTTGCTGAATCTGTACAAAAACCAAAGGGAAATAACAACAACTTGTGCCTAATTATTATTAATGATTATTTCCTGTCCAAGTTCGCTGTCTCCCCCTGCTTCCCATCTTTATACTATATAAGTTAACATAACCGTCTCCTGGATGTAGCTTGAGAGTTAACAGATATGAGAGTGGTTTTGCTCTTCCCTTGGCAAGAGAACAAATAAGTGTATTTCAAAAAATGTCAAACTATTCCTTGAAGGGGAAACAAAAGGGGGAAACCTGTATATCAAAGGTTTGTGCGTGCCTGTCTCTTGTTTACTCTTCCCTACAGAGGTATTCAGGTATTTTTTTTCAGTAACAGACCACCACAAAGCAGATAAAACATGTGGCAGCCTGTATATTAGATGTAGCACTTGGCTCGTGTTTCACTTACTATAGCCGTCTCTTACAGCGTATTAGCAGCGTGTGGTTTGAGGATACATACGTTCATGAGGCTTTGAAGGGCAGAAATATTCTTTTCTCTGATGTGTGCTAAGCCGTTTGGTTCGGCGCGTACCCCCTCTGGCCTGTAATTAGGAGAAATCTGGTAGAGTCCTCACTACAAAACGTGGGGCTGCTCGTTCGCAGTGAGAAATCATCTCTCATTTCTCACGCTGCTAATGAACCGTACCTCGCGTCGGTACGAGAAGGCGAAGCAGGGTGGAACATCAAACGCCTAAAACAGACTGATGACTTGTCATATACAAGTTTCAGCTCAAACCTCGGTAATGCCCAGCAGCCTAATACATCAAGACGCTCCAGAGAGAAAAGCAAATATGCTTACTCAGTTTCCCTGGATTCCCTCTGAAGTGTTTGCTGCGAAACAAATAGCATGATTTTGTCATTATTCCTTATCCTTGTTTGCCCCTTCTCCTTTCCCCCGGCTTTCCCACTCACTTTATGGCACATTGAAACCGGTTGCCGTGATATGCTGCTTTGTTTTTGTGTCATCTAATCTGACCTGAGTAAGTGCATCATCGCTGTGCGCTAAGCGAACCTCGTGGGGAAGCCTTGTGAATGCCCCAGAAGGTGCGCCGACATCAAAGGCAGAGTTTACTTGAGGGGAAAAAGCTGATACAGTACATGAAGGAGAAACAGAGCGAGGCGAGCGCACGAGGGGGAGAGAGTTTGGATGTGAAATGTCACAAACATCTGTTCCTCGATGATGCAATTGCAGCTCGGTGCGGCAGGAGCTTCGTGGTTTTATGGACTGGACCAAGCCCTTCACCTTGAGCATGCACAGGGAGGTCAAGTGCGAACACGTCGCGCGCAAACCTGAAAGAGAAGTCACGTCTTTAATAGCACACGTGAATCATCGGCGATGCAGAAGCATGCTCCCTCTACACGCCCTTTCCTACCCGGCGAGGAAAGCCCTTTGTGTCGCCTTATTGATGTAGAGCATGCTGCTATGCGTCTACACGTATGAAACAAGTGCGACGCCAGCGTCACGTGGCGCGGTGCCCAGACGCTCCAGATCCTCTCTCCGTCCCCGATGCCAAAACGAAGACTCCCCACGCCTTGATCTGGTCTGAGTCAGCAGAGCCGGGATGGTGCCCCGCAGATTTAGTTCATGTTTGTGTGAGCGGGGCAGAGCAGACGTTGAATCCACAAGGAACACAGGAGCTGAGCTATGGTTTAGGCAACTTTAATGACATAGTATGTGAGAGGGAGTAAAAAGGTATTTAAGAGGTAATTACATAATCACAGAAAAGCACGGGTTTCACTTCTATTGTACTACAATACAATAGACGTGGCTTAAACAGTCTTCCATATTATTAAAAGTTAAAATAATCCGCTCTGCTGTGTCGTGCTGGGAAATATGAAATCATCACTTCCAGATTATTTACAGGTAAAAGTCCCACATTAAGCAACATGAAACAGTTTCCACAGTTTTATAGTGTTTACAAAAGGAGGAGCTTTTAATGTATCACTGATGAAAATCGTGGCAACATCACCCACTGCAGACATTAATGGAGCTGAATTTGATTAAATAGTCCTGGTTAAATATCACACATAAATAGGATCTTTTCAAATTTATATGTCACATAACAAAAGACCTTGTCGCTGACATAAGCGCTTGGACCTCACTCCGCTTCTCTCCCTTCGTGGAGGTTGGAAACATTGACACTATCATAATTTTATTACGGTATTTATTGCGCCCGCCGAGACGTACAGTACATTACACGTCGCCTGTGTTTTAGGGGGCGAATTTGTTACTCGCCCCGCTTTGAACAGCTGCTCAGCCTCTCACGAGCAACACGAGGCTGATGTATTTCATGGGATGTTTCAAAGCGTCGTTGGGAGATACGGCATTCTATATCAGTCATTTTCTGGAATAGCTTGCGGAAAATGACTTCTCGGGGCGTGTTATTGGGTTCACTGGTAATTTATGGACATATTGAATGCATAACACTTCAGCTGCTCTCCGTGTTTATTGACGGATATGTGGAAGCTGCAGAGTCGATCAGTTAAGATGTGTGTTTACACAGCGAAACGAGGCTCAGATCTAAAATTATCTGGACACAAGCAGCCAAGAGACACTTTTACGGGCTGTTATCAGCTATAGCATCAAATTCACAATTTCTATGTGAAATGTAAGACTGGCCCAAATAAAGTACTCGAAGTAATGACATATTATCCTGCTATGTTTCTGAAACTCACGTGTGTATGCAATTTATTTTGAAATATAATACTCCATGCTTATAGAAATAGTAATTACAGTTTTAATTAATTATTAATTATTAATGTCTTAAATGAGATTGATGTTGAGAAGAAGCCATACCCAAGAGATGTTATCTTAGCTTAGCATAAAGACTGAAACCAGAATGAATGGCTAGCCTGGGAACAAACTCTATATTTGAAATGTCTGGTTTGTTAAATTCACACAAAAAATGTTTTTTTATGGGCGGCGATGTGTCGGACTATTTCTTGGCCGCACATAGACTTCCTATAGGCTTCGCTGGTTGCTTGGCAACCTCACGGCAGCAACCAGACTCCAGGAAGTCACCCAGCCAAGACCTTTGGACAGACAGAGCCAGGCTCGCTGTCAGCTTGGGTCAGTGATGACTCAAAATGACGATGATTAATAAGTATCTGCAATCTGCTAAACTATTTACTGCCTATTAAAAAGGGAGCAGTGAATGAGTGAACAAGGGAGGGATTTTTGGACACAACTAGTGCCACATTCATGTGATATCAGTGTTATCATACGTGTTTCTGACTTGTAAATGATGTCATACTGACTTCCATTGCAGAAGGCAGGGAAACTGTCCAACACATTCACACTTACATTGAACTGAGGGGGGTAATTCACAGTTTACAGTTCACTTGACCTGCATGTCACCCTCGACCTTTTTGCTCTGTTGAGCCACCACAGCGTGTTGCCATGTTGTTTATTCCCAATAATTGGGGTCGTGTGTGTGGTGACCATCTACTGCTCTTGAAAGAAAAAGTTAAGTTGCATTATATTTCATTGTAATCCAGCTCAAGTTTAGCTCTGAGGTGGGACTTCCTCAACCCACAGAGGAACGTGCAAGCTTTTACAGTGGCACAAAATGATAAAAACTCAAAACTGAAAACACAAAATTGCCTCTCAACAGCAAGATAAAGAAAAGTAAGGATTTTACAAAAGCTGACATGATGAGTGCAGCCCTATTCAAGTAAGAGGGGAACGTGTTAATATGGCAGTATACAGAAAGAGATTTAATAAATGATTTTGGTTGTAAGTACATTGAGATAAGTGTGCTTAACTCCTCCCTGGGCACCCATAAGTGGAGGATGATGCGTTAATAGTATGCCCGAACAGTCAATGAATGACAAGAAAGTAAAACACACTTTCAATGACATCAAATAGCCATTTGTAATATCAATCACCATTTATTACATCTTTATGTGCTACTTCTACTGAATGATAGCTACAGTGTTACCAATATCATATTACGAGCAACAAAAGCCTTAAAATTGTTAGTACCACTGGTATTATTGTTATTGTAAAGGTAAAATACATATTTTTCAAAACATTTAGTGCCTATCATTATTGAATATGAAATATTTTATCTGTTGTTCCCTGGTTAAATCATACTTTCATACTTCTCTCTGTCCACATGATGTTTCAGTTATCTGCGGTAAAGTTATAACATAAATAACATCGCAGCTGAACTCAAACATTTTGCACGATGTCATGAAGAACACCTGGGGAACATGACCTTTAATTTTTCCCCAATGATAATAAACACAATATCAGAGAGCATCGGAGTTGAAAAGGTGTTTTTGTCAGATTACAACATATGAGGGGAATAGTTATTTCAATTATCTGCAAATGTTTGTGATGTACTGGAGCAGGGCCACATCCCTAACCTGATTTGTCATTTGGCTGCATATTTTTTGTTTTATATCATGTTGCTCCTCTGTAATGCATCCAACTGTCTGAGGTCAGAGCTGTTTGTTGGTCCGCAGAGAGAGAGAGCGAGAGAGAGAGAGAGACAGAGAGAGAGAGAGAGAGAGAGAGAGGGAGATGATTGTGGACAAGAGGAAAGAGAGAAGCAGATGCTCCCTCAGGAGGAGGGTTGAGCTGCCCACCTCCCCTCTCCCTCCGTTCCCCCCTTTTAATTCTAAGAGCATATGGACGCTAAAGAAAGACCACAGGACAGGACACATGCTGGAGAGGACAAACAAAGGGAAAGCAGAGGGGGAGGAAAAACAGAGAAAAAGACGAGGCAAGGAGAAAGCAAGAGAGAGGGAGAAAAAAGTGGCAAAAACAGAGAGGAAGAGGTGTGAGAGGGACTGCATGTTTTATATAAACATGTTTTTTTTTCTGAAATTAGAGCTGGAATGAGACCGAGCGATGGAAAATAGTGAACATAGCATTGCGCACGAGGCAGCAGGCAGCACGCCTGCTGAGGCAGGGTGCGGCGAGGATATCCTTGACTTGGTTTGCACCCCTTTCTGGCCTGAATCTAATCACTGTCAAACTGTAGAAAGCCTCTGAGGCTTATCAGTTTAACAGAAATATGTACTTTGATTGGGTGGCTGGACATTTTATTCACAATGACAGTTTTGCTTCACAGAGAGGTACAGAAGTGTAGTTTGAATGAATGTTCAAACTTTCTGAAGGAGACATCAGAAATCGCTCGAGAGTCAAATCGATCAAATTGTCTGTGCAATGAAACTGTACTATTTCCCCCAGAAGAAGATCATTTATGAAGACTGATGGCTTGTCTTTATGTGATGTCTTAAGACATAAAGGGACAGACTACAGCTCAGATTACTTTCAGTCCACCCAACATGTGTTTGGCTTAGAGGGATGAAACAATATTTTTTGCATATACTGTATAACCAGTGCCTGCGCAAGTCATCTCTCATATGTTGCAAGTAAATTCCTAAATGTTTCACGGCATCTTTTCCAAGATGTCATTTTGCTTACAAACTGGACATGCCATGGCGTTGTAAAGGCTTCTAAACCCTCATAAATAAATGAGACATAACATGGGAATAAATGAGGTAATATGTCAATAAGACAGCTGGAATTGTTGCTTTTCACTGTCAATGGAGCTTCCCACTGTTTTCAGTCGTTGTGCTGAGCCGTGCCAACACATCCTGGAGGTATCCCTCTGTAGGACCTGCAGGCATGAAATTGTTATTGATATTCTTGACAGAAAACACTATTTATCCAGTGTTCCTTCCAACCCTAAATATCTCACTGGTGTGCTTAATGAAATAATCCACGGCCATAAAAGAATGGCAACAAAAAAGTCAACCACTGGGTTATGTTTGATGTGAGGTCATCCTCTGAGTGCGAAGCTACAGTGTGCTGCCCTGAGAGTCACCCTTAGTTTGCTTACCAAACTCTGCAGGAAGTTTGGAGTCGTAAAATCCAGTTTAAGGTTTATATAATTTTATCACAATAATCAATTAGAGGTTTATTACCTGGCAGGGGAATAAAAGGGAATATATATTTTTTTAGCACCAGGATGTAATGAAAAGCACACTGTAGCTTAAAAACATATGTTATGTTTGTTTTCTACGCCTCATGACACCTTGTAAAAATGTCTGTTGCATCTCATTCTGTCCATTTCCATTTCCTTTGGGCAGCAAACCCTGAAAACATTTGTGCCCACACGTACATTCAGTCGTGGAGTTGTTTGCTAAAGTAACATACTTTTCTTGTCAGCATGTTGTCAGGTTGCGGCGTTTGGTGCCAAGTGTGTAGACTTACTCTTCAAAGCAGAGGCATGGTGCTGCATTCATGGATTTCACTCCTCAGGAGAATAAATGCCCCTTACTGACTGCAAAACAGTTACAAGACCAACTGAGTGTGGCACATGTTGCTAGATTTGTCAACTTCAGGGAGAAAGAAATGTATCTTTTGTTTCCGTAGGGACTCCAGCTGTCAGAAGCAAGTCAGAAATCTGAATGATCTGGAGTCAATCTCAAAGGTCCTGAAAACCTGAATCCCCTCAATCAGCATCTCACTGTTAGAAAAGTGGTCCAACATGAGCACATAATGTTCTGCCAGAGTCGCTATAGTTATGTTATTTCTGTTTTTGTCTGTGCTCATCTCACTGGTTTGAAGCGAGCTCACATAGTTACACACAAATCAGCGATATTTGAATTAAAGTGTTTGGTTCTCTCCCTATATTATGAGGTTGCTGTCAGTCAAATGTGATCAAACCACACCCATGCAGTACTGATTATGCAGATAGGCATAATGTTAAATTATATTCGTGATGGCTTTTTTTTTTTTTCTGACTTTGATTGCGCTCTGGTAACTGATTTGAAGTGGGTGGGACTTGGAAAAATACAGTGTCACATATATCTGTGCACCAATCAGGATGTAACAACATCGGCATCCAAATCTGAGTAATTGGACTTATGTTGTCATGCAATTCTTTTATTTACTGTAATATGAATATAGGCGATTATTGATATTTATTGTTAGAAAGAAACGCTTTCTTTAAGGGCATTATGTCGCATGTGTTTGTTTCAAAGGTGAAAGGACTCTCTCAATCAGAACTTTCATAGTTGCTCATTACGCCCCAGATGTTGCCTCATGTGGTACTGATGAGCTCATTTTATTGGCCAAATGACAAATCAAGCTCGTTTCCACTCACAACAGTATCTCAAGCGATCGCCTCAGGTCAGCGTGAGTATTATTTGTCAGATGAGACTTTTTAACCTTTGACCTTGGCGAGGAATATCATAAGAGGAGCGTGCGTTCATTTCACAAGAGGTACGGCTCCTCTGTGCTGCCTCAAGGTGACGCATCGAGCCAAGAATGTGCTGATTTCAGATGTGGCGAATGGCAACCATGATGATTGTCAAATCGTTACAGTGTTGTTATTGAAACCATGTTTCGCTCAGCAGGAGAGGCTCCATCCATTTTTAAGAAGGCCAGTGAACCACAGCAAAAGTAACAGTGAATAATTAGCAGATCTGAGGGCTGATTTAAAAGCTTGTGATGAGTTAGATCGACTCTTGGATCAGGCAACAGTGGCATATGATCAGAGAATGATTGATTTCTCTGATGATTGGCTGCACTATTTCAGCTTTTAATGCGTTTTTTTGGACTGAACCGCTGCATTTTACGTCATAAATCTTTTAGTCATTGCAGGATATGATGTTGAAATGCTGATGCATTGTGTGTGACACACCTCCTGAGAAGTCCAACGAAGCGATTATTCACTCACACTGAGCACTCTGCTACTTCTGTAATCTGAATCAGCTTTAATCTTAAAAGCACATGAACAACGAAGGATTGAGCAATACAAACAGAAACGACGCTAAACAAGAAGATAATGCAACATGAAAACAATGCAACTGTGAACCCAGATGAGACTTTATATTGGCATACAATCATATTTGTGCTGTCTGGAGTTTGGTATTTAACCAGGATTAATAGCAGGAGTTTGTCAAATTCCTGTGGTTAAAGCCCCCAGAGAAAATCATTGTTTGCAAATGCTAATTCATTTAGCAAGAAAAAGACATGACGTCTCCTGTAGTATAACTGGTTTAGATGAAGCGGATTGCTCTGAAATTATTGCAGCTTATTAGGAATTAGGAATGTTCCCCTTGCAAGGCAATAAATCATTTTCACAATCTTATTGGACAACTTATTTTATAAAAGTCAGAATGAATCTTTGTTATATCAACATTGTTGCAGCGTTTCAAAGGATTCCTCTGGGAACGGTCTGACTGGCCACCATCAATCTCTCTGTGTCGAGGGGGAGAAATTGGAGGTGGTTAGCACATTATATCATTATAGTAATCATAACTTCACTTAGGCAGTGTTTGTGGGTAAACTCAGTGATCCTATAAAAGTGTTTTCAATAGCAATCCTAAATGTGATGTGAGATAATGCTGACTGCAGTATTACTCAATCTACAGTGTTATGCTATTATTAATTCTGTTATAATTACTGTTATATCTGGCAGTGCATCTAACTCCATAGCTAACTGCTGCGGCTCAGGATTATACAACATGATATATGGGTACATTTGGATATAACAAAGCAGCTTCCATAAGATCCTGATTTGTACACATGTTTATGCATGTATATGTAGTTATGAGTGTGTGTGTATGCGTTTGTGTGTGGTTTGTATCTTGTTTAACCGTGGCAGACTGATGAAATGTTCTGATCTCATTGTGAGCCTCTTCCATCAGTATGTGAAACGTGTGTTTACTCAAGCATTGAGCTGCTTTTCTTCGCTGGCCTGAATCCATCAAATCATCTTTGACTTAATACCACTCTGGCTTTTTTTTTGTTGCTGCAATTTGAAGATAAAGTAGAAGCAAAAATTTGTCCTTGAAAAGTGGGGGAGCCAGCAGAAAAAAAGTCTTATATCTATGTATACCCATATTACAGAACTATACTAAAACTGTGTATGAGATTGTAAAGTGTATGGCACACGTTATGATGGCAGTATTAGTATGGCAGTATTTAGTCAACAGTAATATGTTTTGATTCTTTATACAGCAGAAAAACAAGAACTTTTATTGCTGCTATTGAACCAAAACATTCAATTTTACTGAGTATATTTGGTCCAAAAATGCACTTAGAGCCACATGAAGTTTTCAGAGGGTTGCTGTTAAGCCATATTCAGTAAAAAATAAAACTACAATGTCTTAGTAGCTGATATTTCTGGATATACCTTCCTGTGTCTCAGCTAATCCTTTTTCTGGCTCACTGACTGTGAACACCAAGACGAGATTACAGCTTCTGCTCCTCAAGACTGTTTCCAGGTTTTTTTTTTTTTTTACCATAATTAAATGATCGAGACTAAAGTCTAAGCCCACTCTTGCAGCTCTATAAAGATTTTGTACAGCAGTGCTTTGAGCAGAATGCTAACATTTCTTTTGCAGTGTTTGTAGGCATGTTTAGTTCACTATCTTTAACATTAGCAAGTTAGTATTAATTTATTAATTTGTACTAAACACAGCTATGGCTGATAGCAATGCCATTAGTGAGGAAGGTATTTGTTCATAAAACAGAGTAGTGGATTAGGTAACACTTTAGCCTGAGGATGGGTCTATAAGCAAAATAGACTGTAGTCAAAAAACACAAGCCAGTGATGGTGGAACACCAGTACAAAGTTTCATGACTATCATGACTATTCATGACAATCTATTTAATTCCCAACGTTTTAAACTGTTGAAATAGTACATTGCAGGATGTGATGTTCAAATGCTGACAAAACCCTTGAGAAGCCTAATGAAGTAATTATTCACTCACACTGAGCACTCTGTGACTAATGCACAGACTATTATAGCATACGATGAGCCCTGCTGTTGGTGAGTAGAGGTAATCATAATTTATGATATGACCCATCAGTCTTCCTCAAGTTTATAGGTAGTCAAAATAATCCATAAGGTACTTGAATTTATAACGTGTTATAAGTCACATCTATAATGTTTTATGACTGTTGATTTAGTGAATCAGAGGACGTATGTGTTTATGAGTGTAGCATTATGAATGCATTATAATTCACTGCGATTGCCTTCAAAACACACTATAGATGTTGTTGTCATAGAAAGTGTTACCAAACAGTTTATTCAGTATGTTGTCATTCTCAGGGTTTGTAATTGAGGACATACATTTTTAGACAAACATACATTTGAGTTGGCAGTTTTTTTCTCTCCTAACTAGTGGATGTGCTGAACTAATGATACGCACATGATCCATGAACGTGAAATGAGCACGACTCTGCAATTCAGATTGCTTGTTGTGGATGTAAATCATGTGAAGATTACCCTCCAAAAACTAGTTATGCTTTAGAAATGGATTATGGTTTGGCATGTCAAAATGTTTGGTTCAGATTATGGTTAAAATTGAGAAACCGAAGCTAGGATATGTTTTTTTAATGGTAAAATAAGAAGTGTGTTTCCTAAAAAGTGCAGCTTCCCTCACAGCGTAGAAAACTCCTCGGTATGAGCTGGGAATTAAACCCAGGTCACTGGAGTTTAAGGCCACCAGCCCGACCGCAACACCCTCACTTTCCACCACGTTAGTTCAATGTGAAAACCACTGGCTGTTTCCGTCACATAATCCTCCATGTGGTGGGAAAAATAACTCTGTCGCTTTTCATGAACATGAATATATTTGCATTTCAAAACGTTTTCTTGCTCATGAACATTTTTTGGGGGGAGCAATGACTTATATGAGTGGTTTGTATCAAGGGGGGAGGAGTTTCATAGCTGATGAAAACTTAAAAATTTGACTTATCTCTGATTGCAAAATTAAACCCTCCTTTCCCAACTTTTCTCCACGTCTCTCTGCTCCAAACAGTACTGACAGAGCTCCTAATTAGAGCCAGACATGAGCTGCCAAATTCTTGTCAATGGTTTACTGAGCGCTGATGTCAGAGATGCAGCAGAGGTGAAAGTTGAAGCCAATGATTCAGTTTGCCTGCTGGACGACGAACAAGTTAATAGGATAATGTGGCTTTAACTCTTATTCCTTATTTGTTTTTGACAGTCTGCCTCACTCAGTGTGGAGTTTAAAAAGTCAGTGTTAATCTACATAGCTGCTCATTCATTTAGATTCATTGTTTTTTACCAGAAACTTAATAAAAATCTAATTCACATGAAGGCTTTCAGTTTTTTTCTCACTTTTAGCCCAACTGGAATCAATCACCTTGAAACAATTACATATAACTTGCTGGGTTTACATTGCAGACTTGCCAAGAGTTTTACAATGTGTTCCTGCACTTTAAATACTGTACTGCACTGGCCATTTTATCTGCATCGTTACATATGGTTTTATGGTTTGTTTATAATAATATTTACGCACCTAGAAGAGACTAGTCTTGAGGTTGAAGATTCAGTGAACTTGCGGACATAAATACTGGAAGATCATAGCAAGAGAGAACAAAAAGACAAAGAGGGGGTCTCATGCAACTTTAACTGATTAGCCTTCATACAAATACCGGATTGTATGAGCGCTCACCAGAGTACTATTAGTGTATTCTTTTTGGCCACATGTGGTTTAGATTTTGGAGAGGTCAGGGGTCATCGTACATCTTAATCAGCCAATAATAAGTATCAGCATGAACTTTCGCGGCCGTCGTCCTCAGCCTATTGTGCTAGACGAAGGGACTGAGTCTTTAAAGCCTCCCTCACTGAATTATGTCCCGCTGAATCTCATTTTCACTTTTGCGCCGCCATCTTCATGTCTGTTCTCTTCCCTTTAATGTCCTCAAATGCGTCACTTTAGCTGCAAAGTTCTCTCCGTGTGCATGTTTGTCAGCAGCACTTGCATTTAGCTTTAAAACACAAAGCGGATGAAATATTGAAAATTAGAATGCAATTGGTTTTGTTGTCTTGCCGAGGCTCACAGAAAGAAAACAAAAAACAAACAAACCAAAAAACTATATGGACACTGTGATGCACTTGTGAGACCGAGTCCGTACCAGACGGAAAGGACCAAGCAAACATGACACCCTCAGGAGAGTCGAGTCCGACAGACCCCCCAGACGTCTGTGTGTTCAGCAAATGTGATTAGGGGTCAATTAGGGGAGGAACATTTTGACACATGTCTTATATTTGGAGTGAGAAGAATGAGATATCAGCATTGCAGGAAGGAGAAGATTGTATGGTCGACATTCAATACGCTGCTGATGTTAAAGAGTCCACGAAGTTCTGCTGGAGCTGCATTTGAGTTTGCGGCAAATCCCAGCTTCACATTCCAACTAAAGTATATCTCCCCTTTTGATTGTGCTATCCTTCTAAAGAACCTGAGATTTTGTGCTATGTGCCATTACTCTTAGCCTTTGGAGCAAAACTCACAGAAAAATTGGGCTTTTGACTTGATCCACTGCAGGACCAGGCTTTAATTTTCTTTGGGAATCAGTCCACTGCATAGCACATTCTGGTGAGAAAGTACACTTACAAGACTGACGTGACCTCACATTTCTACATGCGTACATAAAGTCAGTAATATGTCGAGGTTTCCTACGTCACTGAATAGCTCTGTGAAACCACTTAAGCGGAGCTGGAAGTCTTGTTTTGGTAAACACTCCTCTAGAAACCACCCCGATCAGAATGTGGCTCGGCAGCTGCTGCCAGAATTAATATGCGGTTAATGACATGGTTTGGCAAGCTGCCCCGTGCTATTGATCCAGTGTGGATTCTTCCAGTCCACTTTATTACCCTAATGTAAAACATTCATCACTGGTGATTTCTGCTGTCCAACTCAGCTGAATACTGTACGGTATATGCAGTATTTTCCCCTTGGCAGCTTCAGGGTTCTCTCTTGCAGAAACTGCATATTTGAGATCATCAGATTTACATACTTTTGTCCTCTACACCCTTAAGTGGGTTAAAGGCCACTGGCTGAGGGCCTGGTGCTGTGAATGCTGCTTTAGTTATACAGTAAGACATGCAACATCTTCATAAGTAGATTTGTTCTTGGCCAGGTAAGTGAAATGACAAGAAACAGCAGAGCAGTTCCAAACAAACTTAGTAAAATGTAGTTTGTGCCTCATATTATGTGCCTGGCTAAAGAGCATTTTGCTTTACTGAATGTGAACTATACATGACAACATCTGGAGGCGATCTATGCAAAATGGCAGCATGATGTTAGTACTAATGCCTGACAGCCAGTGGGATGAAGAGGAGGTCTGTACAATCAGCACAGGCTGCTGTGAACTGAGCAATGAATCCAGTCATTGAGATGCTATCTCAAGCTGTGAGGTTAGAGGCTCATCCATATATCTCTCTGTCTGTCTCTCTGTCTGTCTCTCTGTCTGTCTCTCTGGGATTTGCTCCAGGTGTGTTGTAACACTGTGGTTGTTTCCAGGGTATACACTCGCTGCACAGGCGCCAGAGTGCTGCGGTGCCTCACGAGAAGCTTTCACAAACAGTTGGTTTGGAAGAGCCGCTTACAGCGACACAAACTCACAGAGTGACGTGGTCCTGGTTTACTGTCATTAATGCAAAATCATGCCAAGCTGTGTGGAATAGCCAGTAAACAACTGACCCCCGCCCCCCCAAATTTCTGGTTACTGAATGACACATGATTTGATCTGAAAGTGCTCTCAATAGCAGGGAATCTGCCGAGTTCACAACACTTAAAACACTGTTAAAGTGCTGGAGGACCAACAGATAAAAGAGCTCTCTTCACTCTCAAGTATTTAATAATGAAGCCACATTCATCAACTACTATTATGTAGTTTATCATGGCATTAAATGGCTCAGTTCAAAATAGTATGCCCCATGGTCAAACAACTACAATACAGAAAGGAAGTTAAAAAAACAACTCAAATGGTTGTCAGAGGTAATACAAGGGAGGAAAACATATACAAACACATTCCATGGAAAAGATATGATAAAGTGCAAGCCTTTAGACACACTAATAAACGCCACCATCGTCAATAATAATGTTCTAATCATGTGTCACTCATGTATCATGTATGTACTCTTTGATTAAAGGAAATGTCTCTGGTCTATATTTGTAATCTTATGATCTAGGAATCCTGTGAAAAAACACAAATGAATTAAACTCTACTATATCAAGCACTGTCTTTGCAGAGGTTTTATTCCTCTCTGAGACAGAGCTGCTGTTGAAAAACTTATATTACATGTCAAGTTCCTTCCGTACAATGAACATTGGAATTGTACTTTTAATATTCTTGCCCTCGCATCTCATTTTACCTTCTCTCCCCAGCTTGTTTTTTTCCAAAATTCACCTGACCAATCCCATTTTTGCACCTGTCATCATATTTTTGCCCCACCGTGCGATGCCTCACCCCTCCCTAGCGAACCATCCCCTGCCCCGGCCCATCCCGTCCCGTCCCATCCTGCCTTGTCACGCCTCGCCCTTCCCTGTCGTCCCACCCCATCCTGTCCTGTCCTGTCCAGTCCCTTTCAATGCCATCTCAGTCCTTTTCCCTTAACTGTTCCCTCTCTTCCTTTTTGTTGGCCTTCCCCTCCTCCCTCTCCTCTGATCCCCGTCTCTCCCCTGCACCACGCTCTGCTCTTCCTTTTCCTCTTTAATAAGCGCTGTCATTGCAATATTGACCTTGAGATTGAAATATTGACAAACACAATGTGAAGCTGGCCAGAAGAGAGCTTTATAAACAGAGCGAAGTTGCCAAAGAAAGCCAAGCTCCGTCTGGCTCAGATTGTTTGAATTAGAGCTATTGCGTCTTCAGCCTCCCCTCTGCTCCCTCTGCACACACACACACACGCACACACACGCACACACTGACATGTGCAAAGAGTGAAGGAATTGTTACAATCCAGCTGCCTCCCATCCGAAGCTCGTCCACTGCTGCCAAGGGATGATGATGCGGATGATGAAGTTGCACTGGACAGCATGCCAGCATTGGTCCCATGATGACATCACAGGCTGATGTCATGCAGACGGGTGTGGTGATTGGACAGGCAGCTGAGGAAGGTTATGTGTATTTGTGTGTGTGTGTGTGTGTGTGTGTGTGTGCACATGTTAGGGCAGGGTGAAAGTATGCAGTGTCCTCTGGGGTTCTCTGCAGTCATTAAGAGTTCTGGACGGACACTCACGATTGCGTTTGCACTGGAGGAGGAAAAGATTGGGGAAGCGATGCAGAGGGATGAGGTGGTAGAGCGGGAGGAAATGAAGAGGAAAAGCAGGAAGGAAAATTATGAAATTTAAAGTGCCATAATAGGTGGAAATGGTGCCATAAAGGTGGAAATGGTAGAAAAGTCTGAATTATAGAAGAGCCAGCAGTTTCTGTGAGGCTGTATCAAATATTAAAGTCATGCCAACATGCTCAAAGTGGCAATGTTAACACACTGATGTTTACCATGTTGGCCATCTTGGATTAGTATGTAAGCATGCTGTTATTCATGCTCGCAGACATGACACATTTGCTAATTAGAACAGGTGAGGCTAAATCTAAGCCAAAGCACTGGACAAATTCAGTTTTGACCTGAGGGGAAGATGTGTGCAAAACCTCATGCTGATCCATGCGGTAGATTAGTGGAGACATTTTGCTCTAGAACCACCAGGGGATTATCAGAGTCACTAGGTGCTATCATCTGGAGATCATGAATGTCTGAATCACACTGTGCGCCAATCCAACCTGTAGCTTTTGAGATATTTCATAAGATAGATGAAAACTATGAACTTCTGGTGGCACTTCAAGAAAAGCCAGGAAAAAAAGATGCAGGATACATCCTAATGGGGTCTATGAACATCTATAGACTTTATGGAAATCCAGCTGATAGTTCTTGAGATGTTTCAATTCATTTCAGACACGCCAACCCACTGACCAGCGCTGTGACTGTTAGCGAGGTCTAAAAATAGAAGGAAATAGACCATGAAATAGAAATACGACACACTACTGAGATCCCTCTGTAACAATCACTGATGCTGAGAGTAATTATACTGTGGGTCTGCGCTGCCGTGAGCTATGCAGGTCACTGGAAACCTTTGAACAGGATGAAGTCAGTGATTCAGCTCAAAGGGGATCCAGAGCACCACATACTGTACCTGTGATAGCATGTTTAATCTAATCTCCTGTGGTCTCACGTAGTGGAAACCCGAGGAATGGGTTTCCCTCAAAGATTGTGTTTTTTTTTTCTTCTTTGTCCTGTCTGTGAAGCTAAGCCATCATTTCTTGGACTTTGGTTGGCCTCCTTGTGGCAGTAAATTGCACCACAAACCTCCCACGCAGTCCACCAGTGATAAGAGCATATCAGCAGTTGTGGCTGCTCATATTTTGATGTTGTCACAACAAAGACAGAGACATATAGTTTTATTTTATTTCAGATGCTGCCCTTGCAGTATATTTTTATAGGAATGGCGAGGATATGTGGAAATAGTAACAGTAGACAACTAGGTAGACAAACTTGTTTCTTCAAAATAGAGGAAAGGACAAAGAGTCTTTATCAGATAGCAGGCCGGCGATGAGTCATGTGTGGGTGAAAGTAGGCCAGTCTGAGAATGAGACACACAGGTATTCAGGTGGGGGATATAACCATGGAGTTCAGGTACAGACCACGGCCTCACCCATGCAGTTGCACATTGCAAAATATGAATGTGTAAGATCTCAGACACATGTAGTAGAATGGACCCGCTCGAAGAGTAGGCCCACTTAAGGAATTGGGTTCATACAATGGCTTCCAAATAGGTTTTAGAAATGGCAGAAATGTCATTGAGAAGATAAGAGCAATTGGTCATGTCAGACATTTATTTACCCGGTAAATGGTCTGCTGGTATTTAATAGAAAGACAAAGCGTGACTCCGGTACGGCTACGGTTCTTGCTTTGGCAGAACTGAAACTAGTCACAAGTCTCTCCAGTCATTTCCTTAATTTAGTTTTCTGAAGAAAAGCTATGGGGGTGACCTCATTATATTAAAACATACAGTATAATGGATGTAGGTATGTAATAAATATGTGGATATGTAATAATTTGGGTATTTCAAGATTCATATTGCTCATTCATGTACATATATGTATGTTTGTTTTTCTGCTCACATGTGTTCATGAAGAGTTTGGGGCTTTTGTAAAAGAAATAAAAAAACAAACAAACAATTGAGGGGGATTTCTAGAAGGGTATAAATATATTTTATATTTTAATACTTACAGCTGTGGAGCTTGAGAGAACCATGACTGCGTGTTACATAATTTAGGGTTTGTTTTCTAGCTATGACGCAACTTCAAATATGGCCCCACAAACCCAGGAGGTTAGTTTATAGACATGTAATTTACTTTTATAAGCACAGCTTTAGTTGTTGAGAGTCAAAGATGAAGAAAGAAAAATCATTCTGCCAGTGTCTCCATGGCCCACTGGAGCATCGCTCCACAGCAGAATGATAAAACATAATATGAGAAGATCTCTACACAGCTTTTCTCTCTTTGTCTCTGCAGTTTCAACATCTTTATGAGCTTTTTCGCAAAATTATATGCACAGTTTTAGCTAACACGGAAACTGATACGTGACTGTAAACATGCAGATTTACTGATACGGTGCAGTTTGTAAGTATTTGAGTAATGATAAGACTTTGATTGTTTTGGCTCTAATCCCACATTTTGAAATGAAATGAAACAAAGACGATGGGGTTAAAGTGCAGAATATCAGTGTAAGTGTTGTTTAAGGTATTCACATCCATACTCTGCAGGAATATTTATTCACACCCTTCTGTGGGGGGGTTGAATTTAAAAAAAGTCAACAGTTTCAACACAATTTATCTGACGTGCTTTCATTGTAGAGTGCTTAATATGGACCGATAACGACTTCTGTCAGCTCCTGCTTCTGACTGGTTAATATTTAAAACAAGTGGCTATTTTAAGAGTCTTTTGTATTTTTGAAGGCAGCCGGTTTTAGTGAATGGCTGAGATGAAAGAAGGAAGGTGGACTGTGGAGTCACATGTCAAATATGTGCTTAGACTCTTTAGCTGTGTGGCCATTTTCAGGAAAGCGATGGAGCTAAATTCACACATACTTTAACAACTTTTTTTTATACATGCAGGGACATCAGATATTGAGTCATTGTTCAGCTTAGCTTAGTAAAATACAACCTCTTGTTTAGCTGATAGTAAAATCTGGCCTCTCTCCGTAACAATCATGACACATATTCTAAAAGTCTGACTGGAAAACATGTAGGCGAAACCCTCTGTGGTACTGAAAGGAATAGTTTCACATTTTGGGAAAGACATTCATTTGAGAGTTAGATGGGAACATTGATACCACCCTTATGTTTATACTCTAACTATGCAGCCAACTAACTCAGTGTGGCACAAAGACTAGAAACAGGAGAGAACAGCTAGCCTGGCTCCATCTAAAGGCCACTCAAACAGTTTTTTTTACTGGATGCTATGTGCAGGATTATTTCTCGATCAGCTGACTTTATGGAGTTTCTGCTGGTTGCCTAACAACTGGTCATGACCAAGACATAATCCAGCGAAACCCCAAATTAAATTGTAAATTTTTGCATTTCCTACTTCTTTACTTGTAAGTAAAGAAGAAATTCTGTTACCATAGGCAGACCCAGGCTAGCTGTGTCCTTCCTTTTCCTGTCAGAGGAAACGGGCTCAGACGGGACAGACACAAGAGTGATATTGATCCTCTCATTAAATACAAGGTAAGAGAGAGAACAATGTTTTAACATGCTTCCTGCACACATGCTGCAGCGTTGGGGGATGCAACTGACGGGTAGTGAGGTTTGGCGTCGTTGATCCCCGGCCAGCAGGGTGTGGGTTCACTTCCTCTGCCAACACTGTGTCAAAACGCTGGCACAGGGCTCCTCGTCCCTCGGTGGGCGGAGAGATTCTGCGTTGTCTGGTGATGATGTGCCACGTCATGGCTGATGAATGTGGGACATGATTAGAGACTTGGAGTGGGCACGGAAGTCATTTCAAGTCGAGGTGCATTTGTGGGCATGTGTGGGTGCACATGGATAGAAAGGTATCCAGCATGTTTAAAGGCACTTGAACTTGGAAGCACAGGCAGACGCATGGGTGTGTGCATTCCTTGATCGTGGCTGGGCCCTTTTTGTGTGTATATCCCTCCAGCTGACAGGAGCTTCCTGTTGTAGTAATTGTCTTTTTATAGCCAGACCGAGGCGCCCCTTGGCCCAGGGCAGACACGCAGACAAGCACTTCAGAATCACCTGCTAGACAGCGAAGAAGAAGCTCTGTGAATGGCAGCAGAGGAAAGTGAAAGAAAACAGACAGGACTAAATGCTCTGAGGTGAATTTAGGAATGCAAAAATGTCAAAGAGCCCTGAAGAGAGCCAGTAAAACACTTTAATCAGCTTGAAACGGCAGCAGCCGTTCAAGACCTTACATAACTTTTGCTTCATTTTGTTTCACTTGAACTAGACTTATCTGAACCGTGGCCCCTGTAAAAGGAACCCTGCATTGTTACTGAACAGAATAGTAACAAGATTAGACCTGGCTCGGCTTTGTGTGTGTAATAACTCCACCTCTGTGGCATTCATAACACAGGCCCGGGTCACAGTTAAGAGGGAGAAAGGATAAAATAAAGCAACGGCAGCGCTCTTATCCGACGCTCCCCTCCCTTCTCCTTTCCTTCCTGCGAAATCAGATCTGAGCTCTCTGGCCCGTCTCTCCGCCCGGCCCCTCGAGAGGGAGTCTGTCTGTCCTCGGCGCTTCCTTCCCGGCCTCGCCAACACGGGTGGCGCTGAGGGCTCTTGCGCAACCACAGGTCGAAGGCCCGATGTTATGAGGTCATCGTCCTGTGACCGACATTATGCCTGGCTACTCCTCTCCAGCCGGGCTCAAGCTCCAGCCTGTCCCTCCCTTCCTGAGTGCATCCTGTGATGTAGTGAAAGTAGGTCTGAGTCTGAGGTTAAGTCATGCTTCTGATACAACAGGCGCACATACATGGGGTGGAAACAGTAACACAGAGGCAGCCGTTATGTCATAATTTAACCCAAAAAAAAAAAAAAAGTCTTCTGATATGGTCTGAACAAATATGAAAAATGATAAGCCTCAAAAAGTTGGTTGCTTTGGAAATGTAAATATAATGTTGGTGGAGCGTTCATGGGGTTAGAAAAATATCAACTTCCCTTTTAGTCATTTAGTTTGTGACCTTGTATGTAAGTAAGCTTCAAGCAAAGTGCTTGTTGGGTAGTCCAACAGCATCAGAAACTCCTCCCACACTTTGAGGGCTCCCTCTGATCTTTACAAAGACCACTGACTTTTTCACTTGTGTGACAACAGGAGATGAACACTTTTGTTGTAAGTGAAAGATCTGAAACTGAAATTTGATATATGTATACATATGCTGGGAGGATGAATCCTCTTTATTTTGGTGGCTTCCTGACTTTTCCTCTGGCACCAAAAGCAGTCCAAAACTTTCACTTAACCTTAAGCTTAAGCAATATCCTCACATCCACTACATGAGACTCATGACAGATATCCATTGTACCCAGACGTATCCAAATTTATTGGATATTTCCCTGACTTTTCTTTATTTTATTTATTTTTAATTGGATGGATTGCCATAAAAGCTGGTGCAGATGTTCATGTCCTCCTCAACATAAACTGTAACTGATTCCTGAACTTTTCAATGAATATGACCATCAAGTCAAAACATCGGTTTGTCCCATACTTGTTGATGTGCTGCTGTTGCACTGTTTAGTACATGTTATCATGCTAACACGCTAACTTAGGATGGTAAACATGGTGAATATTACACCTACTAAGTATTGTCATGCTAGCACAGCTTCAAAAGGCAGTTTTGTTTCACGGCTACTTCCATCTCTTTTTGTGTGTACAGCCAAACACAAGACCAGGAATGTCTTAAAGAACAGCCTTCTGAAGGTGTGCACCCTTTGGATCAATTTTGATTCTTTCAGACAGACGCAAACGATACTGCCCTCCTGGAAAGAGAAGAGTGTGGCAGCTGGATGCAGCCACGGGGAGACACCATGTTCCAGTGGATGTGGACGGACAGCACGTTGCATGAACAAGATCTACAGAAAGAATAATTCACCCTCATGCTATTTTGAAATGGACTTAGGCCTGACTTCAAGACGGCCTAGATAAGCAAATATCACATTGTGACACCTTCCCACAATGCAGCCTGTATCATAGAACCTCTCTGCTTTTGGATTAGTGCCTCCAAACTCTGACGACATAAAACTGCGTCTTTGTTCTTATCAATCAAAGAATCAGTGGACTCAAACAGGAAATGATTTTTTAATGACCACGCTGCCCTTGTACCGTAACACTGTGCAAGCCAATTAGCTGCCAATAATTACGTACGTGTGTGTATTTCAGAAATGAACCCCGGCACGGAGCACAGCGATTACTTTTGTTTAGACAGCGAGGCGGACAAAGTCACAAAAGGTCTCTTTGAGAAGCCACTCAGGTGCTTTCTTGTCATTGCGGCCTACAGCCTTATCTGATGAACTGTGAGATGAAGCTAGCATTCTGTGGACCACTTTAACATTTCCTTCTGCGAAAACGAAAACATTTTGTGCTGTAGATGGTCACGACATGGAGCGGAGACCAAGTGGCGCACAGATAAGCATCAAATTGCTCCCATCAGCAACAAAAACTGTCTCTGTTTCTCACATTCTGTGGCCTCCGAAAAAAGGCACCTTTTGAAATGGAGCTGAATAAGACACATTATGGAGTAGGCAAACGGAGAGCAAGCTATCGCAGCATTTAGGTGAAGGATGGCGAGCGGTGGAACCATTTAACATCTATCTTAATAGACAAATTTATGGTGTGAGTGGAGGGTTTTCTTAAGTTTCGCTTGGCTCCCTTCCTTTGCCATATTTTCATACTCATAAATGAGCTTTTATAGGGATCCTAAAAATGAAGTACCTCAGAAAACAGCGTCAGAGTAATGTGTGAGCAAACAGCTCACTTTAACACCTAAACTGAAATGAGAGAGGAGAAACCCCGCAGACCCGCAAGCATGGCTGGATAATGCGGGCACAGCATATCACATGCAAAATGAGCCCGAGTTAGAATTTATGCGATGATTTAAGCGACATATTGCCTCTTTACCATATCATTAATTCTTTTATATTTTCCACACTCACTGAAGATGCCAGATCAGCATTTTTTTTTCCTCCAACGCTGCTCAGTGCTGCTATTTTTCTGTGCTGTCACTGTTACTGAGCCAGTGTGTGTACAGTTTAAGATAAAAGGCTGCTCCTATCTGTGGGCAGAGGGTGTGTACACCAGATCAGCACGCACATTATCGTCAAGTGAATATTTACTCTCTGGCCCGGTGCCCTGGCTTCTCTCTCACGATGGCATCTGACGTGGTTTCTGTGCCTCCATGCAGCTCACTGAACATGTCCCGACCATAGACGGTGCCTCACTTTAATCAAATTTTCACATTCCTGTCGGTTTTTGTTTTTTTCTCTCAATTTCAGAACACTACCAGAGCTGGATTGTATATTGTGACATGGACAAGCTGATACAGTGACTGCTTTGATACTTTGTGATGCCAAGTGTAATAGTATTGCTGGCAGTGTCCACTGTGACATTATAATTTAGGTAACACCCTCATTATGGCTTAATGGAACTGTAAGAGTGACATAATACTACAGAGACCCTCAGCTCAGTGGAAAACCCCCTCGACTATGATCTCTCTTTGACCCAGAGTCCCCAACACCTGCTTTTTTCACACTCCTCAGCTCTTTCTCCCCACTTCAATCCCCTTTTCTCCCTCCACATCCCTCTTTTCTCTTTGTGAGCTCGTCTCTAATCTTACATCCTCCGGTATTTTCCCACTTTCCTATTTGTTTTCTCTTTTCTGTAGTTACTCAGTTTCACACTCCTTATCCCTGTGAAAAAAAAAACATCAGCATACTGTCAGAAAGAAACAAACTAAACAGCTTAACATTTCCATGGAGATGCATTATCTACATTCTGATCTAAGCCTTGGCTGCCACAGTCTCACCGTTTCTGAACATAGCCAGTCATTTGCACCAGCCTGGCATGGGGGAGCTAAGAGCTCAGCAGCAGCGATGATGATGAGGATGAAGATGAAGACAATAATAATGGTGAGAGTAATGGAATACTACTCTCGGGTCTGTAGCGGCTGCTTACGCACGCATCCGAATGAGTCACAGGGAGGGGAGGGTCCTCCCGCCCTCTGCAACTCTGCGGTGAGGTATTAACATAGTGAGGAGAAAAAACTGGTTTGACAGACACTTACACAATCTGGATTCTTTGTTATGGAACGCAGGCTACGTCGTGGTGGATGTGTTGATGAGGGGTATGTGTGCACAATACTGAGCTGTAAAATTGAAGAAAAACAAGCAGGAGCTGAGGCGTACGTTGAAAGGAGAAAAGAGAAATTGATTTGGTATTTGGAAGAGATGATATTTTAATCTAATCCACCCTCCATTAATGAGTTGGCTGTACTTTACATTAAAGATAATTAGGGTTTATTACAACTTGGGTCTTATTTTCATAGTTCTGGCCATTACTGCTATCAATCATCATAACGTTGTGCTCACCAAACTAATCACTGAGATCTGGGAATGTTGGGAAATCCCTGCTATGAATTCAAATAGGACAAGAAACAGATCAAGCAGGCTCTGGACAAACACCAATTAAACCAGATTATCTATATTACTTTATTTACAGGAAAAATGTAAGTGAGCGCACTGTTAGTTATAATTGCAAACTTTGTGGGCACACGATTACAGTATGTTGCCGTATCGCTGGTGCATTAAGAGCGTAGCTAACCTGGGGTGTGATGAGCATTTGTAACAGCTATTTGATTGATTGGACATTTGGCTCAGACATTCATTGTCCCAAGAGGATGAACTCTGGTGGTCCCCTGACTTTTCATCTAGTGCAATCACTGGGGTGCATTTATAATCTGTCCAATACTTTGGCTTATGTCCAAATACCTGCAAGTCATCAGCTTCAACTGTACCGTGTGTCTTGTGGCAAATGTTAGCATGCGAAACTAAGAGGGTTAACAAGGGGAACACGATACCTGCTTAACGTCAGCATGTCAGCATTGTCACTCTACGTTAGCATTTAGATGTTAACATTTGACCTAAAAGCAGCCTTACAGAGCCTGGCTGAGGACCATCCTATCCATTACCAGTAGGAATGACCAAGGCTACAAAAACAAGACATGCAGAAAGTGAGGTGAAAACTGTACTTTTCTTTAAATAAGCACAAACATTTGCTAAACATCTGCCTGAAAGAAAACTATTTCAACATGGCCATGTTCACAGTCCTCTGGGGTAGCCTCGAACCCAGAGGGGAAACTGAGGTGAGTTGCTCCAGAAATAGCTTTTTGTCCTCCCTGCGGCGGTTCCCAGCTCTGTGACAGAAAAGAGAAACTAACACACTAAACTATAATCTTCTCAGGTATACAATACACTGCTCCTCTATTCACGTCCTTCTCGGACGCACACATGCAGAATGAGGAAATGAGGATACTCGTAGCTCCTGGGTATGTATGAGCACACCAACACAACCGTTTAGTCCCCAACGACACCACAGTCACAACAGGTACACTCACTGTTGATTGTTCTTCTCTTCACGTCATCCTGCGCACTGCGGTGTCAGTTGGTGCACTTGTTTGCTCTGCGCAGGAAGCAGCCCCTTATTTAACAAGAAAATACAAACACACGTCCAGCTGAATAAGCCCTTTATTGTTAACATGGGTGTGCTTTAAATAGCTCAAATGACTTTTTCTTGCTGTATGTGGTGACACTGGTGCCGAAGCCTCCAAGACAAACAAAACGTTGTATTTTTCCCTCAGCGTTCGCAGTAGAGGTGCGTACGAGTGTGTGCGCACGCATATGCTTACATGGTGTTTGCAAGCCCACCGGCTTTTTGTAAAGTTCCATAATATGTCGACATCTTGCCACAGCACATCACATTTTCCCTGGTACAGATGCAACTAGCTCACGTCTGCCATGTATGTGAGCAGGCATACATACTGTAGCTTGGCATTGTGGAGTAGTGGAATAAGTCCACACACACTCTCACACCATCAACAAGCTCTGGCTGTAAGGTCTATAAACCAGCGCAGGGCAGCCAGGTCCCATAGTTAGAAACACGACCGCTGCGTGAGTCACACAGTTCTCTTAAAAAGTCCGGTGGCTTGAGGTATTGTTGGAAAAGCTCACTAAGAGCTCATGCTATAATAAAGGGAGGAAAAGTTAGATAGATTTCAAGGGGATTGTCCAAATCAATTTGAATCTGTCCACTGATGAAAGCAATCTTTTAAAACAATGGCAGAGGCAGAAAACTGGCATCTCCTCCGGTTCCAATTTGGCGCGTTCACATAGGCAAAATGGCAACTCTGCTGCAAACTAGGCTTTAAACAGCACAGCCTGAGGACACAATGCCAGCAAAACACATTAGAAAATCAAAAACAATGCACCCTCAACAATGTCGTCTGATTACCTTCCTTTTCAGATAAATACTGGGCACCGGCTCCGTATTCATTTGAAGTTTTGGACTTGCATCTCCCCTGCTCTGCTAAAAAGAGTCACAGCTGAATGAGCACCACTCCATGACCTGCTACCATGACGGCTCGCAATCTCCTCCAATGGCAAACACGCCGCTAAATGGACATACCTCAGTGGTTCTCTTGGCTTTTGCATGCAAACTCAAAAGCAGACAGGGAAATGAAACTTGCCTTAAGTCACAGCAAATAAATTTCTGGTTTAATCATTTATTTGTCCATCTCGCACAGAGCAAACTTGATGGGTTAATGCTGTTAAATATTTGTTCTACTGCCGTGCTCGCTGTTGGCTAGAGCTTTAAAGCTCAGTGTCCACCAGTGTCATTGTACGTACAACATGATCCTGTGCCAGCAGCTGAAAAATGAGATGACCGACGTGACCGGGATCGAGCGTTAATCTTACATCCGTTCCAGTGGTCTCATTGATGCTTCCTCCAATGTTTCCAACATATTTGCAAAGAATGAAACAGATTCTGCTTCTCCTCTAGGCCATCTTTACCCAGTTTCCCACCAAAAATCAATAAAACCTGTGGGCAAGGAACACGGTATTCAGAGTGCTAAAACAGACTTACATGTATTTCCACTGATGGCCAAACTTTAATGATTACCATGCTTTTGTCATGTTTATGGGCATTTATGTGGAAGGTTTTCGCCAGGGAAAGTCTAATTTAATTCTTAAGAACTTCACCGTGTTTTTCTCAAGACTATTTGATTACAGTACCATAGCCTACAAGCTGCGTCATGAATGTCATTAACAGTGGGTGAAATTACTTTAATGCCTTCGCTATTGATTGCAGTTGGTATGAAATCAGAAAGTCTCTGATGTCTCTTCAAAAATGCCCACAAACGAAGAGTGTGTTGCTGATGTGGCAAAATTCCCATTTTGGTTCTGAAGCATGCAAACCTACTAATTTAGTTCACTTCTAACAGCCAGTTTTCTTTTCAGACTCATTAAATCCATGTGTTTAATGAACAGCCTGTGTAGTAGCTGCCTCTCTCTCTCTCTCTCTCTCTCTCTCTCTCTCTCTCTCTCTCTCTCTCTTCATGTGTGTGACTGTGTGCACATCTGTGTGTCATGCACTGGGAAATATGCTAATTTACTTTCTCGGGGAGAGGATTGATACCGCTCTTATGTCTGCACGCTAAACGTATGACTGGTGCCAGAAGCTGGTTGGCTTCACACAGCGTAAAGACTGGGAACGGGGGAAAACTCCTAACCCAGCTCTGTCCAAAGAAGACAACCTACCAGCCCATCTGAAGCTCACTGGTTAACGTGTTACACTTTCTCGGCCTGGAAACTGATCCTGGTCATGAAAAAATCTAAAACATCACCCAATGCAAAACCAAACAAGATAAATTGTGTTAATTAGCAAACTTTAATGGTACTTGATGGTGGATGTTGTTGCTTTACAGAGCCAGGTTAGCAGCTGCACTAATGTAGTACTTCAAGAGGATTCGTTAGTCTATCCCAAAAAGAAAATCTGATATAAAAAAAAACAACAACAAAAAAAACACATGGAGTCTGACGTGCAAAGATAATGCTTTCACCACTTCACGTCCCCCAGCCAGCTTCAAGTATCTTTATGATAAATGGCACGGTATCAGATCCTTACAATCAATATAAATTTGACCAAGTGGGTCAGTTTTATGACGTTTTATTTCACAGTTAAGTGTTTGATTGAGCCAAAATAGCTGAGTGGAAGAGGGAGACGGAGAGAGACAGCGAGGCAGAGAGGGTAGAAAGAGGGGGGCTGTTGGTTCATGAGCTGGTGGCCCAGCTGGTTTGAGTTACTGAAACCCCCCTCCTCAATTACACTCAGCATGATGTCAATAAAACGTCAGACTGGAGAAGCTATCACTTAAATTGGGCCTGTCAAGTATTGTTCTTTCCTCAGCATTCCGGCGGGGACGATCAGTCTGAAATGATTTGTAGTTTGATTAAGGTTACCACAATGTGCCATTTCTGATTTGATTTGGACACTTGGCTTGAAGACGTTGCCATAAAAGTTGTTTGCCTATTACTGGGGACATATATGCACAAATGAAAATGCACAGAGGAGGGAAAAGTAACGCTGTTCAATGAGAAGGAAGCAAGACATAAGTTTGTCTCTACTTTGAACTTTTAATAATTCTCCTGACTATAATTTTCCATGTCTCTCCTTTTAGTCCTACGCTACATTCCTCTTTTATTCAACTCTGCCAAAGTTTTGCCATCCAGCTCCCAGATTTATGCTTGAATATTAAAGTTCATACCACGGGGAGGTTTGGAGAAACAGCAGTGACATTTATGTTTCTCCTCTCTTATTGCACGGTGAATTTATTAGGAGTTCCCTTCTTTTAGGGACGGGAGTTTCCCAAGAAGACCGTCTCCTCTCTCCTACAAACCATGGATCACCCCGCAGCCCCTACGCGGTGATACTCGCGGTTTTCGCTGTCGTTTTACATCTCTGAATGGCTGCACCAAACGTAGGCATGTTTCCAGAGAGGTAATCCAGGGCCTTAAAAAAACGGCGATCCGTGGAAAAGGTCACACATTCCCAACAGCTCCCAGTGGGAAAACAGGAGAGTCCACACCTTCTCAGGAACGCAGAGGCCTACTACCCTGAAGTCTGACAACAATTACCATGTGAATTTAATGAATTATAATGCCAAACTCGGTATCTGCAGTCCTCCACTCAGCAGTGCTCAGCCTGTCTGGAGATCATCAGCGGATGATGTGGAGGCTATTTGGTAGTTTTGACTGTAAAAGCTATCTGTTTAAAAGTATTTGGGCTTCGGCTAAATCTGCTGGAGAGCTCAAAATTTACATTGCAGATGCTTTAAATTCCAAGTGCAGCTTCAAAGCCCTGTAAATCACAACCGACCACCAAAACTTTATCACGTTGCATCTCAGATTCCAACGTGCCTCGCGAACATAAAGATTTAATCAAGTGTTGTGCAAAATGTGACAGCCTCGGTTTAACAGCGGCGCATCGAGAGCATGGACGACCTATTAGCTGCCTCTGAATCGATGCCAGAGCGCTCTTGACGGTTTAAGAATGCTGGTGATTGCAATAATTACTGTGCAGCAGGGCTCTGATACAGGCTCCTACAGGGGAATAAAAAAACTTGAATACTGGTATGTTTCTATAGGAACCTCTCTAACATTGTAAAGATGTGGTCTTGGTTTACTGACAGCCTGTTCACTTAGCTTTAATGGCATAAGCATGACTGAAGCGGTTCGTGTTAAATTGGATTGTTCTAAAGCTCATGTTTCCATGGAACATATACTTTATGGGCCATAGATATCGGGTTGGACAAAATAATGGAAACACGTTAAGATAAATAACCTGTATGAAGTTGCTGATTAGCTGGAAGAATTTACTGTACATTTCCAACAAAGTGTATCCCTGTTGATCAGTCTCAGCTTTTGAATGTATTTGTTTTCTGGATGCAGTTTGTGTTTACCACATGTTACCATGATTTTTGAGATTATTCCCTCTACATATTTTTTTCTGCATCTGCACTTTTGGCACAGCTGACTCTGCGTCGCCGGAGCTCGGTTAATTGTCTCTTATTGCACTGAAACTTTGAAAACTCATATCAAAGAGCTGATCGCCACATCTCTTTTATGGCCGACAGATGCTGCCGACTGATATCCAACCTTATACGACCCATTTTTGAAGCAGCGTCCATAAAAGTTAAGGAAGCACAGAACGAATTAAGTTATTTTTCCATGTTTACATTATGTTGTCTACAGCCTGTGGATAAATAGTGCACGCATTGAGCAATAGAATTGACAATACTTTCATTATTTTTCTACTCCTAAATGCTAAACGCAACCAAGGCTAAAGTTATTTCAAAGTAATGTTGTCCTTATTAGTAGGAGTTTTATATTCAATGGATTCAGAAAGTGCTAATTTTCCTCAACTTTGTTAACCGCAGCTTTGACTCTGGTAGTGTCATAGCAATGCATCACTGTTTAATTAGTCAGGACCTCAAGATGTCAGATATACTGCACACTAAAAAGCTAAACTTAGTCAGTTTGGGTTCATGTAGCACTGAGATAATACTGAGTTAGACGGATAGAAAACCAATAAAATCCACAGTGTGTTAGCATACAGCAAGCTCAAGTTTAACAACAAAGCTAACACAAATGTACACTGACTTGTTCAAATCGATGTGTATAAGACGTTCAAAACTGGACAAACAAGTACTATCACTAACAAATAGTGACAGGTAAGAGTAAAATAAATTAGAGTAGATCACAAATCTACCATATTTTGACTAACATTAGACGAACATCCAATGGTTTTAGGTGTATTCTGACTGAATTATGGCTGACATATGCTGCGTGCCCTTCCATTAAAGTGACATGTGTCCGCAGGGGATATGAAGCAACACAAATCTGCCAAACATTACAGTCTATGATGTGAGGCTGGTACTCATTTTGGTGGTAGTGAGGTTAGTGCAGATTGAGACATGAACCAGTCCAAGTTCTCTGTATGTCAACAAGGTGAGCTCATGGGAAGTCCCTGATTCTCCCATGTCTGACAGACAGAGAAACACATTCTCTCCGGCTCTGGCAGCTCAGTCCCAGGCCTTTTCTTTTTAGAGGCTTCTAATCCTGGCGGGTCCCTGCTCTGACGTCACAGGGCCCTCTCCCCACCCCTCTGTCTGCTGATGTGCTGTACCCACACTCTCATTTCCTCCGCGGCTCACGAACGCCAATCTCTGCTCCGGTCCTTTTGGCCTCTGACGTCTGAGCATCTGATTAAAACAGACTGCCTCATCTCATCTGGCCAGCTGAGGGGGTTAAACTTTGCAGAAAGGAGGTGCTGAGTGAACGTGTGGGCTGGCGTGGGTACGAGGCAGCCAACCGAGCTCCCTCTCCTCCCCTCGTTCGCTCGTCCCCACATCCCCAGCTGTATGTCTCTTATTCGGCTGCCTGGGCTGGATCATGTGACCAGGAAGTGTGGCTCCCCTCCATTTCCCCTCCTGACAGAAAGGAAATATTGTAACAGAGGGGGCCGGCGCTGGGCTCTGTTACGTCGCCGGTTAAAAATAACTGGCATATTTAAGGCTGCCGAGGAATCCCAGGGCAGGCAAAGGCTGGACAGCCTGCCGCCCGGCAGGAGCTCTCTCCTCCCTCTCGGTCTGTTTCTTGCTGACTTCTCCCTCTCTCCGCTTCCTCTCCTCAACCCCTTACACTTTGCTCGAGCCCTGCAACATGACCACGACCACCACCCTGTACCTCAGCCACATTTTCCGACCCCAGTGGAAGCCCACCACTGAATTATATGACGTGATGAAAGCTCAGTGTTGGTTGGTTGCGACCTAGCTCAGCCGCAGCACCGTCCAGCTATAGAGGCTCGGCTGGGATTGTCCAAACAAACAGCCCCCACTGACTCAGACCTCATCCATATGCATACCATCACACAGCAGAACTGTCAACCAGCCCCGTCTGTTAGCATAGTGGCCCTTTGGAAAACAAATACAGCTATTTTGCCATAATGATGCCAAATGACCATTTCTGTGACTGCCATGATTAATGTACTAGGCCCTGCGTGCGGGCGAATGTCTGGACCACAGTTACAAGTGTGGCGAACTCTGTGGGTCTAAAAACGGTGTTGAGCTGAACTCCAGGCCTGGATCCATCAGGTGTATTTGAACCACACAGCAATTTGTAAATGAAATAATCAAGAGGATTTGGACAGGTCTGACAATATTTATGACTTTAGTTACAAATGAAGATACATGTTGTAGAAGTAAAAAATTATTTGAAACATTAGTTTGTGGAGCTGAAACAGTTAGTAAATAATTACTTAGTTGACTGACAGATAATTTTGATAATCAGTAATTTCAGTCATTTTTCAAACAAAACATTTCTGCTTCTAAAATGTTTTGATTTCATTTCTGTTTGGTTTTAGACTGGTGGTTGGACAAAAACAAACATTTTAATGCTGTCAGCTTTGGCTCTGAATAATGGTTGTTTTACTATTTTATTTCATAGCCTTAATGGTTCATCTAGAAGAGAAATGAATCATTAATTGCAGCCCTCAAAGTTCATATTAGAGTTCAACACACAATCAATGAGCATGCTGCTCAGTACTGTTGTTTTCTTTACGACTTTGTTAGGCCTGAATGGTAGTTTATGATCTCTGAACAGACGCTGGTGACGAAAATAAAGGGAAAATGAGAAGCTAAATAGGCAAATGACACATGTAGTATAGCTTTTTGAGGACTGCCTGTGAAGTCTTTGAAATTCTTCCTGATATTACAACTCTGAACTGTGAAAAAAAGGCACCAAACACCATAGAGACAAAAAAGAACAAACAAAAGGATGATTATTACGATCGGATCTGTAGTCTGAGCCCTGTTGCCTGTTCAAATGTTCTTTGGCTTTGCATTTGGTGACAAAACGTTCCTACATGTATAATTGTATTAGAGCTAATGTGAGGTGGAGTTGAGGGGGGGGGGGCGTAGGGGGCTGCAGCACCGAGAATCGAAAAAAGCTTGACTCAGCTTTCAAGAATTAAGGAAAGAATGAAAGCTATTTTTTAATTACCGAACAGCATCTGGAAGAGAGCACTGAAAACCTCAATATCTGGAGTTATGATCCGCTGGTACTCATATTCACTTGGGTGCTTTCCAGGAGGGGGAACTTAGCTGAGGAACCCCGGTGGAAACCATGTCAGTCACACAGTCACATCCACGCCGAGGGGGGAAAAAGTCAAAGCACTCAAGTAGATATTTTATTGTGACTAGTTACTCTCATAACACTGTTTGTGGCTGGATTATCAACTGCGTTTGATCTCTGTTTGAATATTAGCATAACCACAGAATATCGTGACTGAAAAAAAAAAGACGTCTCTGCAGTCAAACCTCTCGGCAGAGCCAAGAACAGCACCTGAGCTCACCTTTGAAGCAGTCATTTTTCAACATGCTTCATCAAGCAGGCGTCAAAACATCCACGCTTGATCCGCACCAATAAACTCACGCTGAAACAACACCATCAGGACACTTGTTGCAGGTAATGGGAGGAAAGTATGACATCTCTCCGGTATCGAGTTGGTGTTCAACAGATATCCTCGCTCATACAAAAACATTACCTCAATTATTCCACATCCGATTCTGCCGTTAAGTCACCACTGCTGTGAACGTAATGTCAATATGTAGGCCTGTGTTACACCTGAAATGATTCACTGGGTGTCTAATTCACTACATGCAGTCAATACTGTAAGTGTTGCATTAACATATTCTGTACAAGGGTTCGGTGTGAGTTACTAAATCACCATGACTTCATTGTGTCAGGAGAGGCACACAGTGGTGTCATCTTCTCCCCCTTTATCTCTTTTTCCTTATTCCTCCTCCCCCCTCCGTCATTATTGCGATGCAAAGCACCTTAGTTGTCAAAGTTGTTTTTCGGGATCATTTTCAAAACCATTATCTCTCACCATAAAGAATATGGCTATAATGACATCGCTCTCATTGTGTCCCCTACCTGCAGTAGGAAGCAGGTCTTGAAGAACAAGAGACGGTAGTGCAAACAGCAGGTTTAAAGCCACGCAACTGGAGAAGTTTATTGAAGACAATATCACATAAGTCTTTGGATACACATTAGATTAAGTGTCTTACTGTTAATATAGCAAACAATAAATCATGAGTTGCCCAACAGGATACACTTTACTATTTACAATGTCCCCATGCGACTGAAGCCCACATTTTTCCCACTGCTTTCTGTTTGCCAACCAAAGCAATGTGCATTTGTGCAGTTTCGAAGCTCGTATGAAGACTCCAACATACAATGACAGTAAATGTGTCCTGTTGCAATGACGGCATGTTTGTTGACATGCCTAACGGACAAGATCCTGATGCAGCAGGATAAGCGGCGAGCGCTTTGTTTGCTCTTGCACTGAACTCTTGAGCAAATGTGTCTAATTATGTTGGACAGAGAGGTTTGTGTTCGCTCGCTAGCTCTGAGCAAACACTGCCTGAACCCATTCAAACTCAACACTGAGCAGTTCTCAGCATTTTAATATTCCCAGGTAAGGTATGTTCTTTTTCCCATGCAAAAAAGAAAAAAAAATCTAACTACACTGCAGTGTTAGATTAAATGTTTTTTATGGGAATTTTTTGATAGTGGGCAAGAGTGTGTTTTATGAGGGAGAACAATAAATATTGTTTACGACAGACAGGCCTAATTAGGGTTGCTTGCTATAAAATTTCAGTTCCAAACACCTGTTTCAAAAAAACATAACAGTAAAATGTAGACACACGGTAGCTCCGGGAATGGCTTTTTTATTCAGCTCAGACCTCGATCTGTATTTCATTTACATTAGACATTAATCTGACATCTGTGTCAAGATAATGAAGTGTTTAACCCTGAGGAGTCTCGGGCTATATAGGCCATTTGTGAATACTCTTTTTGCCTTTACAAAATGTTTACCATGCCAAGGAATGTTATGGCGCAATGACCTTACAGTTATTATTTTTCTCTTTTACTTACCTTTCTGGAACAGCTGACAGAATTTGATCACGCCAGCATGACCTGGGACCTGCTGTGAAAATTAATATATGTATATATATGCATATAAAGTGTCTCCGTATCTCTTTAATGTGCCAAATAAAGGCTTGTCCTGTTTGTTTAATTAAGTACATGACAATACTATCTTTTGTTATGAATACATATATTAAGTAAAAAAAAAAAAAAAAAAAAAAAACTTAAATGTTGCATGGGCATGTGTGCATGTGTTTAATGGGGATTGGCTCCTTTTGCAATCCAGTGATGTAACACAAACCCAACCTGCACCCACAACAATTTCCCATAATTATCTATGAGCTCCCTCTCACCATCCCACTGAATCCAACAGGTCCGATGAGAAATGTCTGAAAAGTTCAACTTTATTAAAGGGGATTAAACGTCATCCAGGTCCACCTGACCTGACCTCTGTGTGTGACTTTAAAACGGCTAATGAATGTGATGTTTGACCATCCAGGTGAGCCTAAAGGTGACCCCCCTCCCCTTCTTTCTCTCCACCACACCTAATTAAACAACACCCACTGTGACTCCCCCCTCCTCTCTCTCCCTCTCCCTCTCTCTCTCTCTCTTTTATCCGCTGTGTAGTCTGAGGAGCCGCACTCCTTCACCCACTCTCCGCCGGGCTCACAGCGCTGAGGATAAGTGCCGTTGCTATGAATACAAACAACCTCCCTCGCTCGCGCTGATGTTTTTCCGCGCCTGTTGCGGGGCAACGAGGGCGTGTCCTGCTCCAGTGATTTAAGGATACCTCTCACGCGGTTCCTCTCAGTTGAGCCTGCCGGTCTGCTGCATGGCAACAGGCGCGAGGGATTCCCCCCGCACGTCGCCTCTCTCTGCGTCTCTCAAGAAGAAGAAGAAGAAAAAAAATAAATAATTATTTAAAAAAAAAAAACAAAAAAAAAACAAGCACACGTTCAGATCGGTCCGGCTGCTTGTTGAGAGTCCGCGGCGGCACGCGCAGGAATACGGTGTGACGGCGCGAGCGCAAACTTTCGGGGATATTATTATAGGAAAAGGGAGACCGAGAGAGAGAGAGAGAGAGAGAGAGAGAGAGAGGGAGAAAGAAGGGGAAAGAAGAGCGCAGTCGCACGGAAGAGAAAGGACTTCACATACAGATTCTCATTGATGAGGTGCGGAGAAACTTTTGATGACTCTACAACATCAACTTATGGACTGTTTTCTTTTTTTTTTCCGCGAGGATTTTTTTTTTTACAGTTTATTTTATTTTCGGTCATCATATTTTCTGTTCAATTGCAGGCAGCCTCCAAATGACGTCGAGATGGCTTTAGGTGGGACGCTTCTGCCATCCATATCCACGTTTGCCAGCGGCCCCTCCGTCAAGAGCAAATCCATAGGAAGTGCCAATTTAGTGAGTAGCCCCGCTGTTTCTGGCGTCAGTGCATGTGTGAGGTGTGGATGTGTTTTTCCGCCGTGTCGCTCCCATGTTGTGTTATCATCATTATTATCATTATTGTTATTACGGTGGGTACAGTCGGGGCTTGACACCGCGCTCCTGCTGGGGCGTGCACCACTTTACACGAGCTCCTCCAGGAGACTGTGAGAGCGCACGTGGGACACTGCAGGAAACACCCCGATGCACAATGTTATGATTGATGTATGTTCTTAATTCGCGACTAGAAGAGCGTCTTTTTTTTGGCCCAGAGCTTCTTACCTGCTGCTTTGCCACTGCAGCTTCTTTGAGAGTGGGAATGATCTGTATTCTAGGAAGCGCGCGGTGCCAAGGACACTTGCTGCACCAGACTTTGCTGAGCTGTCATGATAATCACTTCCCATCACAGGTCCAGGTCCCTTCCCCACCTAGAAGCCTCGGCTCACACTTGATATCTGTCCGGGCAGTCATTTTCTAAGTAGGGCAGGGCAGGCAGGAGTGTGATTTTCTTCTTGGCCCCTCTCCTGTGAGCAGAAAGATGACACAAACAAGCAGCTAATGCGAGAGCGGGCCATTAATGCCTCTGTAACTTTCCTCTAGAGATGGAAGGAGGAGCTGTCCCATCTTAAGAGACCCAGCGTGCCAACCGGAAGCAGCTGCTCTGACCCAGACCATCCCACCGCCACCAGCACGACGAGCCCCAGCATGTCCAAGAAACACACCGAGCCTGACCTGGACTTGGACTACGACTTCATTTTGTCTAACTCCATTCTGCAGCAGCAGCAACAGCAGCAGCAGCAGGAGGACACCATGCCCTGCAGCTCTGCCCAGGCCCTGTCCCCCTCCCCCGGCTCTTTCTCCTCATCTTACCCCCTCCCCTCCCCTCAGGGCACCGCCAGCGAGCTGCTCTACACCATCCCAGACATCAGCGACGTCTCGCCCTCCGGGGGCTTCGTGGCCGAGCTCATGAGGCCCGAGTTGGACCCGGCGTACCTCCACCCCACCAGCCTCCACGGAAAGTTCGTGGTCAAGACGACAATGGACATGGGAGAATACAGCCAAGGCGTGAGTGTGAGCAAGGCCTGCGTTAACGCCGCGTCAGACCCGACCCCTTCGCGCGCTTCGCCGTCCTTTACCTGCCACAGGATAAAGCAGGAGAACCCCAGTAACTGCACCATCTCGCAGCCCATGGACCTACACCTGGCTGGGGTAAACTCCCAGGCCCGAGGGAGCCAGCAGCAGCAGCGTCCCAGTCACTTAGACCTGCATGGCTTCCCCGGCGGAGGGCGATCCATGACAGGTGGCAGGTTATCCTCATCCTCCTCCCTCTCCCCGGACCATCCCCTGAGCCGGGAGCACCAGGTTCTGGGGCATCCCCACTCTCAGATCTCTCTACCTCCCCAGGGATACCACCATAGCTCTCCGCAGGGCTACACCTCCTACCCTCAGACCTCCTCCATGCAGTACCAAGGTTAGAGCTCATTTCCTCTTCTCTTTATCCGAAGATACTTTATATCCTTCACTGTCGTCTCTTTGTTGCTGTAACTAAAATGTTTGTCTTTAGAATTTTGTTTAAAGTCATACATGTGAAACAGACAGACACACAAAAAAATCTGAAAGGCCTTGCAGTCTATTTGAGTACAGCTTTAATTATACCCCAAAACCAGCAGTTCAAAAGGATTGAAACCTACATCCCGTGGCCTTGGACGACAAACTTTTCCTCATAAAGTTCTTTAAGTAGCCAAAATAGATATAAGACTACCAGATGTTTAACAACGTGTACGGTTATCATGTTGTTTTCAGTGTTAATTGTTCACTGTTGTGCCCATTTGCGTCGGCATTATAGTGCAGCTGTCTTTGTTTGTTCTTTGTTTTTTTAAGCAGAGGGTTGATGTTTTTTGTTTTTTTTTTTTGCATTTTAAAGCCAATGAGGGAACATATTCTTTAATAATGAAGGACATCCTGCAGTTCCTACTGTATGTTGATCCGTCTGTGCGAAGGGATCCAATGCAAAATGATCTTCCACGATGATAAACCAAGTCTGAGAACCTGTGCCCTCATTACGCCACGTTGTATCTGACATGAAACACTGCATTGTTTCTTTGTATGGGTGATGATGACCAATGTCTTTGGCTTCCGCAGAACTCCATATGATCTCCGGTGGGGACTGCTTGCCCGAGGAACCGAAGCCCAAACGTGGCCGGCGCTCCTGGCCCAGGAAGCGGGTCGCCACGCACACGTGTGACTATGTCGGTTGTGGAAAAACGTACACAAAGAGCTCCCACCTCAAAGCACATCACCGCACGCACACAGGTATGCGACGTTATGTGTATTTTTTTTCATTTTTTTTATCATAGTGTTTCTGACCTGCAGCTTCCTGTATTCTCACCAAGAGGAGAGCTTTTATATGTATAGTTTCTACTGTTTTCATTGTTCAGAGCTAATTATCATCCAAAACAAAAACGTCTGTTGCAACACATTGAATTATTGAGTCATGAATGGGGGTTAAATGGGTGGGGGATGGGGTAGGGGAGCTGTCGGGCAGGTGCGGCGAAACAGGTTGTTACTGATCCCTGCTCAAATACAAACCGTGGGTCGATTAGCTTGGCCTTTATACAGTAGCTGCAGGACAGGATGGACCTCTTTTCTCCTTAAGGTGGGGAAGGTTGGGCCAGTTTAACCTCGGGGCCAGCACTAACTGCTCCATGTGTGCATTGTTTCCATCAAAGGGGAGAAGCCTTACCACTGCGACTGGGAGGGCTGCGGTTGGAAGTTTGCACGTTCGGACGAGCTCACACGCCACTACAGGAAACACACGGGCCACCGGCCATTTCAGTGCCAGAAATGTGACCGGGCCTTCTCGAGGTCAGACCACCTCGCTCTCCATATGAAGAGACACTTATGAGACTTGGCGATGCAGCGAAGGCTCCAGAAATTAAAAAAAAAAGAAAAA
>JAOXYL010000042.1:13476717-13488305 GCA_028564955.1 Terapon puta
AAAAAAAAGAAAAAACATTGTTCGCAGAACCCTGAACAAAGACTTGTGACCTACACTTTTTTAAAACCATAATTTGCCTTCAAGCTGTTGTCAAGCAACAAGACAAGCTGTGGTGTTCACGGCAAAAAAAAAAAAAAAAAGAGCCTAGAATTTCTCTCAAGGCCGATCCCGTCTTCGCACATTGTGCAGGTGACTTGACGAGACCTCTCAGTCAGGGTTGTAAACTTTTATGAAAGGGACCAAACTGGAATTTGTCTTATTTAACCGACAAAACTTGGAGGACCAGGTGCCAACAGCTTTTAACTGGAAATGTATTTTTGTCAGGGAAACCAGGAGCAACAGACAAACATCTCCAGAGGCCTTCTACCAGCAACATGCCAACATAGGCTCTGTCAACAACTACACACTGTTCAAAATACTGTATTAATAAATACACCTATATTTATACACGCATTTCACCTGCAATGACATTAATTTCAGGTACAATGTTAATTTATACAGAATGGTGCTCCTTGAGTCTGAAGAAGGTTTTTATTTTTTAAAGGTACCAAAGATGAGTGAAAATATACAAAAAGGGTGAAACCAATGAAAAAGTGCCATATTGTTGTCGTTGTGTGTTTCCTAGAAACCTCTCTTCCACAATCTGACGTAAATCAGGTGAACACTTCACTTATGAATGGTGATGGCAATCTTCAATGCACTGCAGCTGCAAAGTGCAATAATTTATATGAGACATTCATATTTTTGTATTGAATGAGTAACTCTGAACAAAGATTTTTTGTTTATAGCCAAAATATGTAATATAATCTTGAATTTTGTACATTTGTGAATAAAAATGCTTTGGTATTGTTTTGTATTTTACAGCATATTAAAATGTATTTGAACTAAGAAAAGCTTTATAATGAGTGTTCTACAATATCTGCATCATTATCATTGTGTCATTGAAAACAAAACAAGTCATTATGTCGACACCAGTGAGCAAACAGCATTAGTCGCATTAAAAAAAGGACAAACAGAGTTTCCCTGAACATCAGCACGCCCGGTTGTAGATTTTCTCTGGTAGTGTAATGGAGAAGCGTGTTTAAATGGCAGCTCACACACAATATCCCCCAACCCCGATAATAGTGAGATTGCCCCAGGCAAACTAACACAATGTCGCAGTTAAAAAAGACTTTTTTTAAAAATACGCTCCCACAATGTCCCTGTTTCCATGGGGTTCTCTTTCCACCTGTCAGCAGGAAGAATGAGGAGGACAACCGAGTTACTGGCTGACATTCAAGGGTGATACCAAATCTGACCGGCACTCTGAGCCGCAGCTCTCAGGTGCACAATATGAACGAAACCCATGAAGATTTTACGCTGAGATAGTGTCAGTGATATTTTTCTGTTGTATAGTGTACGCAGTTACATAATGTGTTCAGCTTTTCCACAATATGAGTTACAGTATTATAAAGCTAAAATGACACACAGGAAATCCTGCTGGTGTCCACTCAACAGCTGACTCTCTCCAACACTGGCATAGGTTTAAATGTATGTATAGTAAGTACATAAAATTTTCTTTTCCAAAAAATGCCTTTGTAGTTAAGAACGCAACATTGCTCCTAGGTCAGTTTAATTAACACTTAATGAATCATTTTGTACAAATAAGACCACACTTCTTTTGATATGCTGTAAAACTTGAAAACGATTTTCTACTGTGAGGGCATGATCTCAAAATCATGAAATATGTGTTCATTTAAGAATTCATTTTTTTAATACATGCTATCCCACTTATGAATAGTACACACAATAGTTATAGAAATAAAAGTAACAGATGATTAAAACAACATAAAAGCATGTTTGCCTGTTCAATGTGAAAAAGAAAATATGTCCATTAAAGGGTCCTGAGGTCTTAATATGTGTTTTTCAGCTGTGTTTAAAAGTAAAGCTATCACACTAATGTACTGAACTTGCTTATTAATATTTCGACTGATACTCTTACTTCCTACAAAACATCAAAGTATGCCTCTGATGTTCATTTGTGGTGTACAACTCACACACCTTCAGGCTGGCAGAGAGGTGTGTTGACTTTGAGATATGTTGTGGTCTGTGTTGCCCCCTATAGGTTGATATGAGCACTGTCGGTACTTTTGTCCTCAACTTTTACTCTTAAAGAGAATTGTGAGAGGTAGGCCTTTGAAAATATGTTGCAGTTCATGTACTAGCCTTAAGTTAACCTGCAGACGTATGTTAGATTAGTTGGATGGCGCTCATGTGAAAATACACATTTTCACGTGTAGTCTAAGTACAGTTTGAAGAATCATTTAACATTCAATTCATGATTTATATTATTAAATTGTATGGAATTAGAAGTAGATCTGGGTCACAGTTTGGTATTTATTACAACAGTGCGTTGCCATGTTGGGGTCTTTTTAATGAATGAATGAACACTTTTTTTTTTTTTACTAGATTTTCACTTGAAAAAAAAAGCAATAACTTGGCATCAGGATAAATGGATATAGCAAAAAAAAAAAAAAGTGACTGTACACATAATTAGCAAACAAAAAATATATTTGCTAAATTGCTAAAGTTCTCTATGCAAAAGAGCAGGACAGGTACAGGTTTTATATCTTTTTGAAAACTTTATTGTTCTGTAAAAATGACAGTCATTGCCATTACATCCTACCACATGTATGTAAAGTATATACATGTTAAAATGCCTTCACATATCCATTTGTAGTACAGATGTGTTCACGCAGCTCCTGCCTACAATCCTGTTGATGTACATGCAGATGAGGGATCGTGTCAACGCCGTGTTTAACAGAAAGAACCAGTGCTATGATGATTGTTCGTTATGCACAACTTTAATTTTTTTAAATCTCCATTACTTGTCAACTTAAGAAAAACAAAAAAACAGAAGAGTGCATGAATACTGAAACCCTCCTAACCTGAACTAAACTCACTTATAGTGTGACACATACTGCCATTGCAAGCCACATTGATTTTCCTTATAAAAAAAACACTGAACTTAAGATATTAAAAAAATCAATAGCACCCAGGTGATTTCTGATGCAAAGTTACTGTACTTTAATTGTTCTTCCATTTCAAAATTGATCACAAACAACAGCCTGCCTGTGCACATCAGCTAATAATGGTCCAGTGGTATTAAGAAAGGTGAATGTGGAAGATGTGAATAAAACTTTTATCTTTTGGGAGATGTAAAAGGCTTGTTGTACACATATATTCAATATCAGCAATCAAAAAAATAGAGGAAGAAAAAAAAAAGTCAAAATGAAAATGACTCTTTTAATCATCGTCAAAGTTCTGTTGTAAGAGGAAGTTGGCGGCCAAGTTCTCGTTCTTCTCGCAAGCAAAGTAGGCTTGTATAACCAGTCCCTCTGGAAACCCTAAGGCTTTTAGCTGGAACGACAGAGAGGAGAGCCACAAATTAGCCAAACAGCACTTTGATACGCAAATGAGAAGTGGTGCTTTATGCTTCCCCGCGTCTGCCATGTAAAAGATTAAAGTGAAGCAGTGTTGAACTCTGGACTGAGGGGAAAAGGTCAATGACAGCGCTGTGCTTCTCCTCACCCTCTCAATGGCCTCTTTTTCCTGCGGCGTGACCTGAATGTAGCTCATGTGACTCCCGCCGGGTGTGTCACCTGCCATCCCTCCGGCTCCCCCCGCTCCTCCCGCTCCTCCGCCCCCACCACCTACTGGCACCGCCTCTGGATTGGGTTCATTCAGCATCTGGATGAACTGCTCTTGGTGGCTGCTAATCTCCTACAGAGGTCAGTGAATAGTTTAAATAGACACATCCACACGCACTGCGTCATTTAAAAAGACATGCAGCTCTGTCAGTACTTCACCTGCAGCAGCTCGGGGTTTTCCCTGCCGATTTCCTGCAGCAGGGCTGGAAGCAGGGCGGCGTTCTGCTGGATGAGCTGTCGCATCACTTGGAATTGGGGCTGATTTCTTAAGAAGCTCAAGGGGTTGGCTGAAGGGATCGAATGTCAAATGCAGGTTTAAGCCGCGAGAAGCGAGGAGGAAAAACAGTGAAAGGTAATAACAGAAACATCTAATCTGTATTTGCTTGGTGAGGCTGCTGGAACATACAGTAAGGGCCACTTACGTCCTCCAGCGCTTGGTGAAGAGCCGGTGTTGGCGGGGACGCTTACACCGCCTGCAGGTGCAGCTGGGGCTCCACTTGTAGGAGGCGCCACCGCATCAGTTCCTGCCGCGTGGCCCTGATCTCTGCCTGGAATACCCTGAAAGAAAAGTTGTGAAATTCAACAATTAAAAAACACTCCCGTAAATTAAACTCTCGGGCACTTAAACTGTGCTGTAGTCAACTGAAGTTAAAAGTTTGTGGGAATACATTTTACGATTCTGATTATTCAGAGAGCTACTCTGGAGATTTTGTGAAGTGGTTATGGGTGGAAGATCTGTATAATATCATGTCATGAATATCAATGTAAAGTCAAATGAATTTGGTCAGTTAACTAAAAGTTCATACATATTAACACATTCCAAAAGCACTGTGAATGATAAGTACAAAACCCTGACCCAAGCAGTGACACTAAGCTCTGTGATTGCCCAAAACCAAACTACCCATCATCCGTTAAGTACCAATCCGGTAATTTGCTCCAAGACGCATTTGCTGCGGCGGCAGACAAAAACACTGTTCTTACTGTGAGCAGGTACTCCACAGCTCTGTCTGGGTTGTTGAAGCTCGCTCTCAGAGCCGCCACCACCTGCTCCCTCTCGTAGCCCATGAGCATTATCTCGTTCACCATGGCATCGTATGATGGGCCAGTCACTGAGGCAGCACACAAAAACCAAGACAGCAGGTGGATTATCAGCAGTGGGACTAATGAGCTTCATAATGGTTCAACTTTTGTTTTGTCAAGTGCTGTGATTGGCCACATTTAAAGTCAAGTAGCTCAATCATTTCTAATTGTTAATGACTCAGTATTTGCATCAATTGACTTTAAAATGGGTGTCAAACATTAACAGATATTTAAATCTGAAGAAATCTAATAATGGGATCTTAAGAACATATCAAATATCATCATACAGTCATGTAGAAAACACACTGTGAACATGTTTTTAAGGTTACGTAACAGACAATGCAGCTAAAATTGAATGACAGTGCAGTAAAAGTTACAATGAGTTAAGAACAACTTCAACAAATGAGAGAGAGATGAAGAGAAACATGACACACATAAAGATCAATCTATCCAAAGTCCCATAAAAATAAACAATCCGCCTCAAACACTGAAAACTCACTTCAGCGGCTGTAACAGTAATAACAATTAAGACCTACAGGCTTTGCTCTGAGCTGAGCAATATTTGCAAAGCTCAGAGCACGTGGCCAAGGGGAACTGTGGGATTATGTTTTGGCCAAGCTGCAGTATCTGGCTGCTTATTGATTAAGATACTTCAATGTCAGCATACTATGGATATCCGCAAGACACTGGCTGGGAAAAAAAATTAACAACCTTGAAACACACATGGCCCACAAATGTATTGCATACGAGAGAGGGCTTAGAGGCGAAAAAGTAATTTTTACACAAATATCGTACAAAAAAATGACCAGCAAATTATTAAACAGCCTCACCTAGATTTGAGACTGCCTCATCGATTAGGCTTGTGTTTGTTGAAGCCTCTGAGCTGCTGCAAGACAAAAGAGACCTTGGGTGAGGTGTGATCTGCACGTCACTTCGTAAAGGAAGTCGTACTGAGAACAGACAGACAGTCAAAGTCAAACATCTACCCATCTTTACCCGGTGGAAGCTGGTTCAGCAGTTGAAGACCGTCTCTCCTCCGGTTTGTCGTCTGTGGAGGGGCGCTCTGTGGCGTTTTCCGAGCTGGACGATGGGGCGGGAGGTGCTGCGTGGGCTGCAGTGCTGGGGGCTGAAGTGGTGGGTGAAGACTGTGCGGCGGCCGAGGGCGTTTTAGCCTGCAAGACAATTAAAAAAAATAACATATGTTACTTCTCTGATATTATTTAATTGCTCCAGAGGTTCATTTGTTTATATGTTCCATTAAAAATGTTCCTTTTGTGCCGTCTTTGCATTTTACTTCTGGGTGTGATATCTTGGTCATCCTAAATGTTACTAATAAAGATGAGAGTGCTCTTCAACTCCTATGATATAGCTAGCTTGAGCTTTCTTCCAGATATTCTGACAGGTAAATTGAGTTTGCTCCTGACGATGGTTGCTCTAATCCTTTTTGTTGCCTGTAATAATGTGCAACAACAGATACAGAGCCCCACTCAGTATTCACCTTCATATACATATTGTAATACCATTCCCACATTAAATCAGTGGAGCTTTTTAATTGTGTGGCTCCTGAGTGGATCTGCATAAAGAAAATATAGCCTAATCATAATCTTCTCTACAGTCCTACAGTACTTCTGTTTCATATTTCATAGGAGGTATTATTACAGAAGGGTTTGAGCAGGATTAAGAGAGCCTCTCTCCATCTACAGTTAAATAAAAAAAAGGCCAAATGCAGTTTTAAATCAACAACAGGCTGTCTTGCATTAAATACAGTAATACATTGTGTTAGAAGGTAAATAGGTCCATAATGAACTTCTGTAATTTGTATATACTTTATAATGAGACTGATCTCTTAAAATAATCGTAACTTCATGTTTATCTGGTCTGCAGTGTACTAAAAATTTCAGGGTAAACTAGAATCAGGCACAGCAACAACCCAACTAAGTCTGCATTGATCACGGTGTGAGCTGCTTGTTTGAGTGCTCCATGAGAGCTTGTTCAAGAGCTAAACAGACAGAAGTGGGTGGCAATGGAAAGAGAGGGTTACAAAACCTAATCATGTTTCAGCGTTAACTCATATTTATGACGTCCAGGGTTACGCTGACCTACAAAAAAACGCCTCCTAAAATCAACAAACAAAACCTAAAAATTAATTGTAATTTACAAACCTTGGTCACCATGACAACCACAAAGTTCTTCTCATTGATTTTGTATTCTTTGAGCGCTGTGTCATCGTTAAGGATTTTACCTGCGAAGAAGCAGAAGAATGAGTCACAAAAACTCTAATGGCTTTACCTGCCATGAACTCTGACACAAACATGCAGGATGCATCAATGGATGGTATCATGTTTTATCAGTGAATAGAAGCTTGTTGAGCTGATAAAATCGCCTGCTTTTGTCTCCACATCTGGGTCTTTTACAAACTGCACTTTTTGTTTTCTGTTATATGTGTCTAACAAGCCACTTTAAGTAGGTCACACAAAACCTCAGCGTCTAAAACGCTTTCATTAGCATACATACGTGTATAAAATGTCTTCAGCGTCCCTTGGAGTTTGTAATGTTTGATTCTTAAAAAAGAAAAAAACAGAACAAAACAGAACAGTCGTGCAATAGGGACGTGTTGAGACTGACAAAAATCTTAATTACTACCACTTTTTTCCCCTTGTTGTAGCTTTATCTGTTTTTGAAACAGATAAAAGCGAAGCTTGTTTAAACAAATGAAGGTGAGCATGTCATAAGACGCTGGTCCCCAAATGTTACAAGCTGCATCCTTTTCCATTATCTGGCTAACATTTTCATTTCTCTGACAGACAGCTCTTTGGCAGGTTTCTTGCTATAGGCTTCTTGCTACAGGCAACAGGAAACTGCTGTAGCTTTAATGCATCTGATTTACTTGACAGAACAAAAACTGAAAAGACATTTCGTGTCTTCACCAACTGTTCTGCAGCTCAAATGCATTTTTACATCTGTACAATATCCCTGAGCGCCTAAAATGACATGGACACAAAAAAATAATTTAAATGCATAAGCAGAACAAATCCAGTGTGTGGGTATTTGAATAACAATGTACCAGGCATAATGGACCCTTATTTACAATTACATAACTTCCACTATAACAAAACAAAATTTGACAGAACCGGGAGGGACTGTCTGATGAAGAACATTTAAAGGCTCAATCTTTGTTCTGACTGTGACAACAACAACGGAAACCTTAATCTAATAATTGTGTTTCTCATCCTGTTAAAGGCTTGTTCACATAATTTCTGTCATCACTAAGTTATGAACTGGGATGTTCTTAGCCACTCTGCAGGACAGGCACCAAGGGGGGTTCAGACACGATCTGACTGATAGATATCTGCTGTATTAAAGCGTGATGTATTCGTTGATTATTTGTTAGCCCGCTCATGGTATGCCAGCTGTCAGAAACACTACACTGTGCTCCAATAAAAGAGTGAAACTGCACAGTAATGTAAGTAAGGAAACCATGGGTGAACCACTGACGGACTTAACAGCAGCCAGCAGTTTCAATTATTTATCAGAGTGCAGCAGAAAGTGTTGTGGGCTGATCCAGGGTTTAAAAAAAAGAAAAAAAAGGTCACTGCCTTGATTTCTGCATGTGTACCACCTCTTTAAAAATTCAGTCACCCCTATACATTTATAAAACACAATTTACTATACGATCTTGTTCATGTTACAAAATAATAAATTCAACCATTACAGAAAATCTGATGCATACACTAGCTTGGTAATAGAGAACTACTCAGCAATCAAACATTGAAAATATTGTGAAGATCTTCAGGGTTCAAGCTCAGAAGTCAGCTTTCGTGGCAAATTTAGGCTTTCTGTGACTGTACTGATTATGACACAGATAAGAAACATGTGGATCCCTGTATGAATCAGAAGGAACCACCAATAGGTAGGTTAACACCCAATACATAAATACAATAAAACATAAGGCAGCTATTTTGCAGGAATTTATATGTTATGTAGAGCTGCAGCGATTCATTGATTATAGCCTATTTAACTAATCACCAACTACTACTGTGATAATCAAGCAAGCTTTTTGAATGATTTTTTAAGATAAGGTGTACAAATTCTCAGATTTCTGTGTCTCATGTGTGAATAAATGTCCTTGATGATTTGGGTTGTGGACAAAAGTAGACACACTAGCCTGAGGTGACATTGAGGACAGCCGCCAACATTTTTTACATTTTCTGAAATTTTGTGGACCAAACAACTCATCAATTAATTGAGAAAAATATCCATCAGTCAACTGTATAAATGTATGAACAGTATCAGTGTTGAATGTAGAGGAAGAGGGGAAGAAATGTGAAGGATTTAAGAAGGGTTTTAGTAGTAGTAACAGCCTGTAACATACCAGCATAGATCAGCTTCAGTCCAGAAACGGAAAAATTGTCTTTTCCTTTCTCTTGTTCAATCTTCTCTTTTAATGTCTTCACCTGTGAAAACAAAATGACACATTTCCTGACCCTTGCAGAAGACTATTATATCAAATGACTCAGCCTTCCTACCAGCAGTTTGCTGAGTCATAACTACAGCCAGCAGAGAAGGAACTATACAGATCCTTTACTTTAGATAAAATACTAATACTGCCGCGTAAAAATACTACACTGCAAGTAAAACTCATTAAAACCCTTATTTAATAATAAAAGTATGTAGTATTATCAGCTAAATTTGTGTAGGTTGTGTTTTACTGCTATGGGTGTTTAAGGTTGAGCTCATTTTAACTACTTCATATTCTCTTGGTTAGTTTAAACTGCAGCAATATATCGCAGTCTCGAACATCATCATGTGTTTCGAACGTCGCTGTTCCGGGAAAACTATGTCTCTCTAAGAAGTTCACACAAACTCGGAAAAATGGTTTGTTATCAGCTTTGTCCTTTAAACTTATACTTGAGGGTTTAAGTAGTTTATTTAGTCTAAGCAGGAGCATAACTTGTTAAACCCATGTTCATCAGTACCTAAAGCTGTCAGACAAATGTGGTACAATGAAAAAGTACAATATTTATCTGGGGAGTACAAGTTCTGAAACTGTGTACAACAGAAATACTCAGAGTACAATTACATTACTGAGTGCAGTACTTGAGTAAACCTACTTTATTACATTTCCACCACTGACTGTAACACAAGTTAGAAAGTCCAAAGGTTCAAAGGTTATGACACTGCTGGCTCCTTTTGATTACCAACATCAGAAAAATTTCCAAAATAAACCCGAGTCTATAAAATGTAGTTTTTAAGTGTACACATCAGATTAAGCTAACTGTGGTGACTGTTAGCAAACAACAACTATTAGCGAAAGTAAAAGGTGGTCATTAAAGCTGAAAAATGTAGCGTTTTATTAAAATATACAGCAGTTACCAGGCCTTAACTACTCATTAAGGGTAAAAAATGAGCTTTAAACTATATCTTATATTTTAAACACAGAGTTTAGCTCTGGTTTATACAACTTTACACCGACGTTTCCTCAGTTTAACGCTATAACCACATTAGTCAGCGTTAATTAACGGCTTCTGCCACCAACGTGTAGCTAATTCTTATATATTTCGCATAAAATTTGGTGGATAAGATAATTTCTTGAAGAGAAACTGAACGGTAATTAACAAAAGCGCTAACTCTCATCATCATCTCTCCCCATCTGGTGCCTTAAGTGGGCTGCGGCTAATTGCTGACACTACAAACTACTTTCCTTACCAGTATTTAATAAAACACACAAATCTGGTCCCGCGTTAAAAGACACCAGCCGAATTAACCCGAACAGGTTAACCCATATAAAAGATGTCTATCCAGTTAAGTCGGACCCATTTAACGATGGTGCCACTTGAAATGGTTAAAAACTACAGTCTTCTGCTCCAGGACATACCCAACTCCCACTCCACCTCCTTTCACAAATGCATGGTTTCAACTCTCACCGTCTCCTCTTCGTCGATGTCGATTTTGAACGTCTGCTGCTGTAAGGTTTTCAAAGTTATCTGCATTTTGCCGTCGGAGTTCGTCTAACCAGGCCTGGTTTAATCGGTGAAGGAACTTGAAGGAATCTTGGCTGTTTTCGTTGGCTCATTACAAACTGTCAGCCGCCATGACTTTTCGCCCGTCTTCTTCTGCGTGAGATATTCTAACCCACAGCGCCCCCACCGGCCAATACTGGAAGTGCAGCGAAAGATGATCAGGGACAATTCAGGGCTTCAAGGTTTTATTTATCATCAATGAAATTCTTGGGTCTTATTCAAAAATATTGTATTATATCATTTCATAAAGAGTCTGTGACATGGGATTTGATATAACCAGTTGTGGAAAGTGAATAACTACATTTTTACTCAAGTACTGTATTTAAGCACAATTTTTTTTAATTCTATAACATTAACATAAAGTAAAATGATATTGTGCATATTATGATATGGGATATAGTGTATATATTTGCAAAATGTACTCAAGTAAAATAAGTAAAAATACTCAAAAATACAGAATGGCCCTTCTCTGCGTTATGCTATCAGGGTTTGCTATTTTACTGGATTGCTATTACTGGCACATTAATATATAAGCAGCATTTAAATGTTTTGGTTTGTCAGCGAGGGGTCAGTTAGTCACCTTAAAGACTGTTGGATTGTTTACTATTCATATTACCATACTATATCCTACTTCTGTATTATATTTTATAAGCTAATCAAAAGGGTTTTTTAAAAAATCTCTATATTAAAAGTAACTGCTGTTGATGTGCTTATAATAATATATGTACAGTGGGTACAGAAAGTATTCAGACCCCTTTAAATTTTTCACTCTTTGTTTCATTGCAGCCATTTGCTAAAA
>JAOXYL010000042.1:13493021-13539137 GCA_028564955.1 Terapon puta
ACACACACACATACACAGACTGGTAACAATGTAGCAGTGAGAACAAAAACATTAAGAAGACAAAAAACCATAGGAAGCCACAGTGCGCTCACACTGATTTCACCACCATCTAGAGATCTGCAGCTCCAACCCTGTGTGGACTCAGAAATCGCCACCAAGATAAGGTTTCTCTTTTTTAAAAAAGAGGAGCAAGGGAAGGAGGGAGGTGGAGAGGGAAGGGAAGAGGGGGGGGTACATATAGCTTCCTCACACTGGACATGGCTTTCATGGTGTGTGTGAGTGTGTGTGCGTGTGTGTGTGATAGACTGGACCAGCGGCTATGCCAGCTCCTCGGTGTCGCTAATGGAGGCTGGTCGGGAGAGGAGAGCGAGCCGCGCAATGGCTCCTCCGCCGAGCTAACGCGCAGAGCGACGCGCACGGCCGGAGAGGGGACGCACAGCCGGGGCCGCTTAATTCCCCTGACCAGACATGTCAGAATAACAAAAAAACACAAACACACACACACAGACACGCGCACACACACACACACACACACTCCGCTCCGGTGCCGCTCAGAAAAACCACGACCAGGCGAACCCCCCCGACCGTCTTTGACGCCGCTCGCGTCCATTTCCTTGTGTCACTTTGACAACAAACCGACAGGCGACATAGCGAGGAAGAAGCAGCAGCAGCGGCGCCGGGCTGCTTCGGATATTAGCTGGGAAGCGAGAAGACCCACTTGACTTTGGCTGCATGGGTGCCAGCCGGAGCGCCCACCCGACTAAGGAGGAAAAAAAAAAGAAATCTCGCCCCGGCTTCCTCTCCCAAGTCGGCTGGACCTGGACTAAAAGGAGAAACACGGGGGGGTCAGCTCTTTCCAGGTCATTCGCGAGGCGCTCTCCAAATTATATCCCATGATCTACCATACCGACGTTCTCGCAGACCTTGAAAGCCCAGCCGAAATCTTGGCGAAACTGGAAATATAGTGCAAGAGGGGGAAAAACTCACTGGTACAATCTTCTCCTCAAGCGATCCTCCCAAAAGTTGTCCTCGTATTTCATGCGTGCGCCCGGTCGGTCTAATGGATGATCGCCATCTTTCCTGCTTCTCCTTTGCTGCAGCTGCAGATGACCTGAGATCCGTCTGTCTCTGAATAATGAGCAACCACACAGACAAGGAAGACAATCTGCAAAGCAGGCTACACAAAGAAGTTTGGGAGACTAGCAAGCACCAGAGGGTGCACAAGAGTTTACGACGAGACGAGGGAGCATCAGCAGGATGGACAACGTCTATGTCTGAGAAGCTCATCCTTCATCTAGACTGAAGTCAGATAGCCTGCAAAGCCTTATCAGCGGCTCAGACCACCACCAGATCCATGCGGGCACTGTGCATTTTATGTAGGCTTTCCATACCGTGTCTGCCACGTCATGGGGTTATCTGCAGTTCACTTTGGTGGTGATGATGCTGCTTCACACTCCAACAAGCAGACAGACGACACGATACATACATAGATAGATAGATTTGTTAATGCAGAGTTGATACGCGTCCCAGTTTTATAAATAAAAAATAAATGAATAAATAAAAATAAATAATATATCTATCTATATCTTGATATATATATATATATATATATATATATATATATATATATATATATATATTTATATATATATATATATATATATCTATATCTATATATAGAAATTTCATTTGTTTTGCTCACAGCATAAAAAAACAGACATAAAAAAAAAACATCACCCACAGTGTTTCTGTCCATGAACAGCAACCACCTTCACTCTCGATAATAGAGTAGACAACACATTAGTTTTCATGGGTAGTATCTATTTGTTCTGATGAAACTGGTCACCTTTTTCACTGCTTTGAGGAGAACAAATGAAATTGGAAATCACTTGGGAAAGAACTCAGAGCCATCTGCATGGTTAAATACTTATTTTTTCTCCTTTTTGTAATCTGGTTAAATTGTCAGTTTGAGGCTTTGCTACTGTTTGCACTATATGGTTTGATGCTGGACCACCTTTCTTTGTTCTAGTACTTTTATGCACTACTGAGGCCATGAATTATTGTGGGAAAAAATGTATATTCTAAGAGACAAATTGGGTGGTTTCCAGTTGTTTTTTTAGGCAACTACAAGGACTTTTTAACATTGTTTCATTCAACATATCAAGAATTTGGGGATTTAAAGGGATTCAAAACTGATACAATAGCCATAAATAGATAAATGATCTTATTGCTATGTAAACAGCTTTGTTCACTAAAGAACAGTATTAAAAATAAGTTGCATCTTTTTTTCATGTACTTCTAAAACAAATGCACACGCTAACCAGCTCAAGATATGACACAAAGCTGGGGTGCTCATGGGAAACGCAGTCTTTGTTCCAGGAAATACAGCCACGGGGGCTGCCAAAATCAACATAAAACTGAAGCTCCTTGCAGCTGCTTTAAAGCAAATTAAGTCATATAAGGGGCCCCTGGAGAGACAGTAGTTTAAGGCACTTAGGCACTGGCCTGAGCACTCAGCCGTGGGGGTCAAAATATGGTTGGTAAATTGTTTGCATTTAATAATAATTTGTCAATCATCTCTGTCATTGACATCTTAACAAATTCTGCACTGAAAAGACAAGTGTAATCTCTGTCTGTTGATCACGATGACTAATATTACTCCACTGGAGTTATGCTCCAGACTATGTCCAATTTAACGGATAGTTATATCATACGGATACAGTCATAACACGTTAAACACATCTCTGTTGTCTTGTTTGCTGAGTGCACGGGTTAATTGTGATATTGTTTAACCTGGACAACATGCAGCATTACACTTTTCAGGGGAAGGAGCGTTCATATCATTTCACCAGTGAAATTACTGGACAATAAACCAGTACAGTCTAAATGCGAGGGGTGCCACAGGCTGAGGGCTTATACGTAGTATAATATTAAGGGACCTAAAATATAGCAATTTGCTACAAAGATTGGGTGAAACTGTCAGTATTTCTATGAATGAAGAAACAAGATTTGGGATTTTACTAAAATAGATAAGGTGCGACTCTTCCTCAAGGAATACTTCTAAACATTTAACACAAGGCTGGGATGAAAAAGTCTCAAATTTCAATAAGAAAGAAGAAAAAGTAGCTCTAAAGGGGGCCACAGATTTAAATGCTTTCATATCTTGTTTTTTTCCTTTTAGGCAAATTTATAGTAACCCTGTATGGATAAGCAGGGGGAGTGTAAAAGGTGCTTCAAATAATAAAATGCTGAATTTAGTTATTCATTTTGGACAACATTCTTTATAAATAGCTTAGTTTTATCTAGGTGGGATCTTTCACTGTAGATTTGACCAGAATGTCAGCAATAAAGAGTTCTGTTCACTATTGGTTACCAATATATTAAGATCTGTCCTAGGGGACTGCCCATTTTAAGAGCTCAGCCATTTTATGCAGCACAACCTAATACTTAAATATGTAACACCTAAAATCTAGTAATGCGCCAACTCAAAAGAAGTCACTTTTTTTATCAGTTTCAATCATTTCATTTCCTTTGACGTCCTATTTTAAGATCCAAGTCAGTGCTGATCCTACCCAATGTTATCAGTTTCAAGCACAATATCCCAAGAGGCCACAATCAACCAAACTGTTGATCCTTTTTGGTGTTAAGCATTTCTTTGTCTTCCACATACTGGCTTTGACTTCTCAGAGACAGGTCAGCGAGGTTCCCTTCCTCTTGTCTGCTGCTGGACAGGTCCAGTCCTGCTTCCGTCAGGACAGAGGAGCCGGTGGAAGATGAAGCCGAGGCCTCCATTGTGGAGGTGGTGCTGGTGTCCATTCGACTGTTGTTAACCATCCTAACAATGAGGGAGGGAGTGAAAATAAATTATTTTAATGAAAAATCTGAGCAAATATAAGCCTACCGACAGGGGGCAAAGGTTTACATACACAGGACAAAATTTGATGTAAATACAACAGTTCTCATAACAACAAATGTCAACCTGATGGTGGCAAAGATGAAAGGTCTGGTGATCGCAAAAGTCATTAGGACTCATCCAGCTGGGATCGCGTGTCACAAGATCATCCTGAATACTGGTGCCACATTTACCACCTGCTCTCTGCCTTTACAATACGTTCACTCTCCCATTGTTCCAGGTTCTGCCATTCAAGTTAAGCTTGTCATCAGAAAAGATAACATTATTATGCCTGCCTGGTGCCTGAGTTGTGCTTCTGGGTCAGACCATGACCGTCTGCACCACATTTCATGGCGATTCTTCCATTTCTACTCAATTGAGCCACGTTGCTTGAGTGGCAGAAACCTAGCAGTGCAGCGTAAAGACATGTAACCCTGAAGCCTGAAAGCACATAATCATGCCAACTAAATAAAGACCCAGCTATGGGTCCTTGTTGTTTGCATTTAGATCACAAGGACAGGTAAGGAGTGCCTTGGTAGCTTACTGTGTATGGAAAAGAGCTCGCACACAGAGAGTAGAGAAGAAGAGAAAGATAAGAGTAAGATACTAACATGCCATGTCGAAGGACGTGTCGTTCCCACTCGACGCTGTTGGTGAAGCAGCGGCCGCAGAACTCACAAGGAAGGCGCTTCTCTACGCCGCCATGTCCAGAGCTGCTGCTGGTGCTGCTGGTGGGAGACACAAGGACCTCTGGGAAATAGAGTTCAAAAGATTGGTCAGTATCAGAATACAGAGTACTCGTTTGTCTTTGTGTTTTTAAAAAATGAATACTTATTGCCAAATTTATTACGAGGCAGTATTCAATACGTGATTATACATCAGTCACCGAGTAAAAAAATGTTTGATGTACTAGACTTGAGTGGCTCCTCTGCAGATGAGAGCTTATCAGTGATATTCTGCTGCAAAACCTTTTTTTTTTTTCCTCAGCGAGCAACCAATACCAGTCAAGTCTACTTGGTGAAATTTAAGTTTGAAGAATGAAATGAAAAAAAATCAATCCAGAATTAAAATAACCGAGAACAGAAAAAAAAGGCTTTTCAGCAGACACCCCTTCAAAGTGTAATCGTAGAGATGTGCAATGGGCTCATACGCAGCTGTAAAATAGTATTCGGTAGCGTTCTGTACTTGACCAGCCTGGTGTGATTATGTATTTGTTCTTTCAGCAAACATCAGTGGTTTTATTCAAAGATTCCAACTTTTGACTTTTGATTTTGGGTTTTTATAGATGGACAGGATTAACTCTGTTGCCAGTCGATAATACGCATGAAAACAAGTAAGTCTCCATTTAAAATGATGTGGCATTATATTCTAAGGATGATTAGATAATAGTAAACACAGCAGGGTGGCAAGGGTCTCCATCTGTATTCACCTTGAAGGGCAGGCCTCTCTTCCTCCACCTCCTTGATTTCCTCTTCCTCCTCTTCCTCCTCCTCTTCCTCCTCCTCTTCCTCTTTGATGTTGTTTTCCATCTCCTCAGTGTCCATCTCCCTCTGTCCCGCCACCATGCTCTCCATAATTTCCATTCTTTCGTCGTCCTCCTCCTCCTCTGCGGCAACTACTTTTCCGCTTCTGACCATCTCCATGATGTCTCTCTCCTCTTCCTCCTCTGCGCTGCTGTCTTGTCCCTTCATCATCTCCAGCTGGTCCAGGTTGACCCGGCCCATCAGCTCAAAGTTCCGGATAACCTGATTGGAAACAGGGGGTTTTAATTAGTTTGGTCAGTGTGCTCTGTGCAGGGTTTATACTGGAGAACTTAAGTCGGCCTTTTCTGTTCTTGTTGAGGCCTTCAAAAACACCACATTGGAAAAACTAGTGGTACTCCAGTAGTACTCCATTTATGCATGTTTGGGTCTATATTTTTACTTCACAAAGTGAACGGCAACTGTAAGAGTTCATTCATGAATTTCAGGCTGACTGGTTTTATACTGAAAGGTCAGGAATCATACCCTTTTCTACTGGAGATGGGAAGAGGTTTATAAATTCTGGAAATGCCCACACAGCAATGAAACCACAGTCAAAGTGAATAAATATTTAAAAGAAGCACATTTTTCAACGATACCTTTATGTTTTGAGGCTGTTTGAAATGTGTTTTATCCCAAAGTGCAACAACTGAGTTTTGCCTGGTCTTTGAAGGTGGAGGCACCTCTCAAGCCAGAGGTGTATTTGTAAGCTGTGCAGTGCAGCATTAGGTGGTGAGTAAACTAAAATGATTTGAAACAGAGGGATTTTTAGGAAGGATTTTTAAAGAAAGTGGTATATTTCACTGACAGAACCAGATCATGTCTTTGCTTATGTTACTACAAATTATGTCACTCTTTCGAAGCAATTCCCTCCTCCCATGATCCCCGGAGACTCAGAGCTGTAGCCCTGCAACATCCTTCCCAGCAGAGACAACGCCTGCTCCTTCATTCATCCTGCTACCATAAAAATATTCTTTAGCTCTCTGTCTCACCCAGGAGGGGCCCTGCTCTCTGAATTCTTTCTTTTCAACTGCACGTCAACAATGAACATCAAGACGGAGGTTTATATTTACATCAGCCCGATGGCAAAAATGAAAATCCACCAATATGAGAAAGACTGAAGAGCTTCCTTGGTTGCTTTCAGGACTTTTTTGACCTTCAGCTACATATGGAATGACCAGAAAAAGGCAACTTATTTATGATGTTTTGATCCCACACCAAAAATAATATAAAATGTTGCCAAAAGCACCTTCAAGTATTGATACAATTTAAGGTCAGTGAGCTATTGTAATTGTATAGATCTACAGGTATCTTGCATAAAAAAGAAATTCATGTACGAGGGTGAATCTAAAAGATAAAACCACCATAGAAAAATACTGTGTAAAAGATACACATGTATAAAATTCCTGTTTGGTGTGCAATAACTGTGCGCCTTGATCTACATAGCACGTTAGGTAGCACCGCTTCTTTGCAAAGTTATGATCAAGTCGAAAGGTGTGCAATAATGATGAGCACATGACAATGAGGACCTTAATATCTAAAGAGGACCTTAATATCTAAAGCGAATGATGAAATAAGTTTCTTAAGAAACCTAAATAATCTGATCAGTGGTGGTGAAGTTGACGCAGCTTATGTCTGCACTCAGTGAAAACAATGATTTTCTTGTGTGTGCTACTTTTGACATGGTCAAGTATAAATGAATCCTTTTTGTTATCTATGTATGTGCCATGTTAATTGTCCAATCATTCATTACCTGTACCCACTTGTTCTATCTAGACCTTATCCCAGCATGCATTAAAGGAGAAATCAGCTATTTAAAGAATGGGAAATTATTACTGGGTGCCCTTTTAAGTTTAATGTACTCTAAACTTCTAAAATACGATCTACTTCCTGCCGTCATCTCATGAATTATCCCCATTAAGCGAGACGAAACCTTTTCCCTCCTGGATGCGGTCAGAATACACCGAGGCTTGAGCAATCTGATAGGTATGCACCAAGTCATCTTACTCCACTGTATCCTTTGGTGGCCATTCCACTGACATTTTCATCTCCTTATCTGTCACGGCTGAGAATAGAGGCATAATATTCACTTTTACAGGAAGTTTAAATGGAAAAAAAACAAGACAGCGAAGAACAGAGGTCTTCTGTGAGCAATTTTATGATCTGCAATTGAGAAAAAAGTATCATCTAATTATCATCTTATAAAGTGTTATTAGCCATGTTCAAAAAAATTACACACGACAAATGATAGCTGCAAGGTAATCATTAAGAGGTGAAGGGTTCTCCCAGCCTAAATCTAGGGTGATGTGGTTTTTAATGCGAAACCGCTGGAGAAAGAACTCACTCGCAGTCATTGGGAGAAGCTTATTTATGTTTTGACCGATGTTACTGGTTACGCTCCTGTAAAATATAATATGACCAGTGTTACACAAATGAACGTGCTCAGCAAAGAGCTTCCAGCACTTACTGAAGTTTGGATGAACCTCAGCTCGCCAAATAAACAAAGCCTTTTTTCCTGTGGTGCTGCTGCTGTTGTGCTTTACTGGCTATCGATTGTTGTTGGTCCAATCTATCCTAATTTACCCTCTTCCTACCTGCCGCATGGCTTTACTGTACAACAGGGATAAGCTAGAGAGCCACCGTTTAGGTTTTCTTGGCATTCTAAATATTTTTTGCCCAACTACTTTTAAAGTTTTTAATACTTTTTGTATGAACAGTTCTATGGTGCTGTATGAAAACGGTTTCTCTGGACTTTTTGGTGGCAAAGGATGGAACTATTTTTAAATACCTAATACAGATCATTTCCTTTTAAAATGCTGGGTATGTGGCATTCAAATAATTTCAGGATGTCTGATGTCAAAGAGACTGTTGACCAACCCAGGCCTCGTGATGGCCAAATGTTATTGCCTCCATTGAGATATGAATTCCGTCAATTTAAATGTAGTTACTAAAAACTCCAGCTAACCTTGTGCTCAAGGCGAAGGTGCTCCTCTAGCTGGCTCCGTCGACTGCTGTCATAATAACAGAGCTGGCACTGGTAGGGTTTGATCTCAGCGTGCTTCTGCAGGTGCAGCTGCAAGGCCTGGTCGCTGGAGCATGTGAAGGTGCATTTGTGGCAACGGAACACCAGGCCCTGGAGGTGTCGCGACAGCTTGGAGCGGCTGACCTCGAGCGGACCCACGCGCTCCTCTGGCGGAGCAAGAGGAGAGATTATTGGGTTGGAGAGAGGGAGAGGGCAAACGCACGGTGGAGCAGGGGAGAGGAAAGGAAGAGCAGCGAGAGCTCATGACAGAGCGGGGAGGGGAGATGTGGAGGTGCAGGAGAGATATAAAATGACATTTGGCATGCGCACACACACACACACAAACACGCACAAAGTGGTACAGAAACAAGTTATCACAGTGGCTGTTACCTTTTGGTGGTTTTGTCATTTTCTTTCTTTCCACACAAACACTTTCTCTAGATAACTGAAGATGGCCTTACATAGAAACTACTCAAACATCGCCCCAAAAATGTAAAAAAGACTTATCACATCAGTTAAACCGCTCTGTGCTCACTTTTGAAAACCTTTCTCTTTTTTTATACAATGTATATAATGCCTTAACATCCAATCAATGAGTAAGTTAGTTGTTTTTTTTTATCCAACTGTGTTAGAATTGTACATTTTGGGAAAAACTCTTCATAGCTTTCCTGGAAGATTGATATCACTCTTATTTCTGAAGCCAGGAGACAGTTGGTTTGGCATAAAACAGGCAAAACAGGCTGAAAACAGGGGGAAATGACTAGCCTTGCTGTGTTAAAGTCTTCTCATCTATATCTCTGCAAGAAAGCGACTAAACATGTTGATGCTGAACTATGTCTCATGGCATGTACCTCTGTGCAGAACAATGTGGTCAATCATATTGCTCTTGTGTTTGGTGTGGTAGAGGCACAGAGGGCAGCGCAGGTCCTTGGGGAGGTCGTCAGGTGCATTGTTGTTGTGGCCTGCCTCCACATGCATGGTGAAGGTATTCCTGAAACAAAGTCAGACACAGAAAGAAGGACCATTAAACTACTGAGGAAATGTATTCAGTGTTTGTCTATCTCGTATCTTTTCTTGGCATGAAAGGTTACAGCACCTGCACGCATTAACATCATGTAGCACACGTGTACAACATCTCAGTCATTTCCTGTTTATTTTTTTTCCGGTCACGCCAAAGTCTTCCCTTACTTGTAGCAGGTGAAAAAGGAACAATCTTTGCACTTGAAGAGCTTCTTGCCACCGTGGCGGTCCCTGTAGTGCCGACGCAGACTCTGCATGTACCCGGAGCTGAACTCACAGAACTCACAAGTGAGGACACCGTCTGGTCGATTGTCAGCCACTGTTGAGCCGCCAGGTGTTGAGCTGGAAGACATTTGACTGCGGGAGGCCAGCTGGTAATGGCTGAGCTGCTGACGAACATCCGCGGGCTCCAGGTACGATGGGTCTGAGGGAGGGGCAGAGAAATCGATAGAAACTTGCTGTTTATTATATTGTACCACACTGTGCAGATTCAAGTGGAAATGGGACGGCTTATGAATATATCTATTCACACATCCACCAAAGACAAATTGCCCCTCTGAGCTTCTCAGATGGTTTGATTTAAATAACACTTATCCCCTATATGTAAAACTATTTCTAATATTTCATCAAAGAAGCAAAGCTTTGAGAAAGGTCCAAAAAACATCTTCCTTTCTGACTCATTAATCCTCTAGTGACGCCTCACATTCATCATAACACCGTTTGTGAAGAATCCCTGCATTAAACTACCTAAACTTAAAGTAGTAAAACAAGCTGTTCTTCAACTAACTGCAGGGAAAGACTGATGCATCAACAGTAACAATCTAATGATGTAATTTATGATAATATACAAGTCACAGGGTTCAATTTCCAGAATGAGTGCTTTAATTACACCTCGCTAATAATACTACTTAAGACTTGTTGGGTGAGTATTTTCACATTGGTCTATTATTATATTTTTACATAAGGAAAAAATCTATGTACTTCATCCACCAGAAATTTTCTTTGGGCATGGCTGAGGACTGCCAGCTACAAGCATATTAATACAGCATATCCCTCATTCATAACCGAACTAACTTCTCTGAATAAAATATTACCTTTTCTACCTCAAGTGTTGTGTTATTCCAATACAAATTTTTTGCTCAGTAGAAAAGAGTTTAACCTACTTCATCTAACGTCTCCAAAAAAAAAACATTCATCTGCCTCTTCCGCTTTGATTGTGAGGAATGTCAAAAGCAAAATGCATATATTCTGTATGCACACATAATAATGTACTAAAAGGCTAAAACACCAGACAGAGGTTTATCCTTTCCTCTCTAAAGGAGACAGGACTATCAAGATGCAGAAGTATAACTGTGACAATCATCATTCGTCCCCTACCGCTTTCCCTCCTCATTCCCTTTCTCAAGAGCCCATAATATCAGGGAGCAAGCTCATCTTCTCGTCCTACTTTGAGCCTCCAACACATCAATAAATAAACCACAGTGACACTAATAGAATATCTATCCATGTGAAAAATGCTTCATTCAGCACTCACACAGTATGAGGAAGCGTGGAAGAAAAAGAAAAACTTTTCCCTTTAAACTTTTGCTTTAGAAAACGCTTGAGATCCAATTTCTCACTTCTGCAGAGGAGGCAGAGGAATTCATACGAGTCAAACAATGCCACAGTTGATTCATGCTTTTAATATCCTCTCTGCATTGTGGAGATGTATGGAGATGAGACAGCAGATAGGAGAGCAAACGCTGTCATGAGGTGGCGATGCGTCTTGTTGAATGGATTAACGGTCAAAGCTGTCTATTACGTTGCATAAATGAGCGGTGCGATACGTCCGCGAGGAGTTAAGGAAGACAGCGGGGGAGGACGCTGCGAAAAATATTTTAAGGACGTCCGTCAAGCAGCATTAACAAAGTGGGGAAGGAATCGGAGTTAATTAGAGCCAATCAAACGTTAATCTTAATCAAAACAAAGCCTCTCTTCCTCGGCAAACATCAGAATTCTAGACATCCAACTGAAGGTAGCTCGTTTGGCTCGGTGGGGAGACACTCAATATGTCAGCTCTGCTCTTTCTCAATGCTTCACTTGTCTTGGTAGGGCACAGCTGACAGTGGTGGTTGGTGCATTGAGGAATGCTGCCCTGCTTCAGCTCCAGGGAAGATTCCACAGCTCCAGCAGCAAGGTGACAGCTGCTGCCAAGAACAGTCTGCGAGCAAAAGCCGCGGCTCAGCACAGCCACTAAAACACCTAAAACACGGCATCGCATCAAGGAGGCAGCTGCTGCATCAACCTACAGAGAAGGTGCCTCTGTGGTAGGAGACGTTCAGCGAGGGAAAGGCGTCAAAGGCGAAGATTTGATGCTTAATTTTCAGGTTTATAGGAAACCCCGTGTATCACATTAAACCTCAAATGAAAAGGTCCACCACAAAAAGGCACTGGCACTGCCTGTTCATGCTTAGACTGTGAAATAGGTTTAATTTCATGAGATTATGATGCTTTATTTTATTTAAAGACCATGACATGTATTATATATTGGTCAATCCATGCCAACTCAACCCAGAATTCATTCAGTCATGAATTTCCTTGAAAAAATTCATACGATAACTTTTGTTAAGTTTATGGGACCTTGCAAAAATCCGCCAGCTCAATTTCAACTACTTTTCTAGATATGATTTTTTTTTTGTATGTGTAGTCAGTTGCTTGTTTTTTTTATCTGAAACCACAGGGATAACTGCCAATATGTATTTATGTAAATACGTTTTTATCTGGATAAAAGACAATAAATTATACCTGAATGGAAGAATCTTTAAATTTAAAAAAATAATATCTCCACTTATGTTGACTTGCAACAAGGTTTCAGCTTCTCAAATGTGAGAATCTGCTTCCCTTCATCCTTTAATGACAGTAAAGCAAACCTCTTTGGGCCTTGGGCGAATGAAACAAAATATCAGAGTACAGCTCCTTGGCTGTAGAACATTATAATGTCCATCTTATAGACCAAACTATTTCACTAAAAGTAAATAATATCACTGAAATTAACCAATAATGGAAGGCACATTTAGCTGTAGCTCTGATAATATACCCATTATATATACAATGATATAGGCCTATTTCTAAAAATCTTTTTACCCCACATGAGACTTGATTAAGTTTTATAGTGGTTTCTGCCTTGATGCTTAATTGAGATTTTCTAAATATGGCTTGACAAGCCTATGATATTATCTTATATCCATTAAAATGACATCATTACCATCCGGGGCCAAGGGAGTCTGCTCTGTGTTAGTGGCCAGCCGGGAGGGCCTGAGGGCGGCATGAGCAGCCTGGGTAGCAGCCCGGAGTTTGGGGAGGGTCAGGGCCTCACCATGGTCTCTGAGAGAGTGCTCCTTCAGCTGGCTGATGGTCATAGAGGAGAACGGGCACGACAAGCACTTGTATGTGTGCTGCTCACCTGAAAGGCAAAGGAAGAATCATAGTCAACACTTTGGCCATTATATGGAATTTACCGCTCATAAGGCCAAATTAGACGAGGTATTAGATGTGGATCTAAAAGGCTGAAGATGCTTTACAAAAAGCACAGTGATAATAAACACATCCTCCACAACAAACAAAGCTATTCCCCTCTGAGCCGAGCTGTAACAAATATGTCATCTTGTTCTCACTTAGCGCTCCCCTTGGACTAATTAATGTAATTTTGTTAGAAAAAATGTTAAGCTCCAATGTTTTTGCATTTAAATTAAAATAAATGTGTGAGGTATCTTACGTAGACATGAATTTATGAAATAGCATTTGGACAGTTGGACACCTGTTCCAACTCAACATACACTTTCCTTAAAGGCAAGATGGAAGTTAAAAAGTTGATTCTCTATTTATTTTACAAAAATCAACAGTACAGTAATGTTAGAAAATACAAGTGCTACTGTGTGGCAGTAGGATTATATTCGCTGGATAAGTAAGATAGATATACTGTGGCCTCATAGTGTCTTAAGGGGAGGCAAAACGTAACTGAAATTGAACTTTCATCCATGATTAGCATGAGGCTTCTTAGCAAGTTCAACTATGCGTTGTTATCGTTGTTATTTTTCAATGAAAATGGCAAAGCAGATCGGAGTGAAAGAGACTGCAAAAGTCGGCCAGTGAGGGCTGATTTCATCTGTCCACATCTGTCGAGTCAGACTGAGAGAAGACCTGATATTAAATCAAATTGTTGTGCAGGTTGGTGAGCCATGCACAAAGAACACTATTTCATGTAATGAGCACAGATAATCTCTTAGTCACTATTTTCAGTTGTATAAACTGACCGATTTGTGCTTAGTTCAGTTATGCTGCTCCAGTTTGTGGCTGTGCTGAAGCTGTTTCGGTGACTGTGTGTGATGGCAAACACTTTGGCAGAGTTTTGAATGTACCCGTGGGAGATTTACAGCGTCTTGCTTCCTGTAGCTCTTGAATGTATTTGCTTAACAACCTAATGCAAGCAGGATCCTGGGGAGTGGCGCCATTACAACCAAATCTCATCTGACTGTTACATATTCTTACCAGAAGTGGTTTAATAAGGCAACTACATCCTGATCGAACTGTTTCTGGTAAGGACGTGTTTGTAACGAGACAATCGGGCTGATGCAGCTTTTGACTGTAAAGCAAAGCGCATGACGAACTGAGCCACAGCAGTTACATTTAATGTTAACGGTTTTCACAAAATGTGCTAAATCACCAAACTCCCGAAGTGTTTGCAACTCGAGATTGTTTTGTGTCAATTATCCCCAGCACTCGTTAACTCTTACTGCTGTTTCTTGTTCTCGCCAATCAGACAGCTGAGAGCACTCAAATGCCTTTAGAAAATTGGCCTTTCTAAGCCCGCCGGTCTTCAGATTGTTTCTTTTTTTCTCATGTATTGATCGCTCAGGTGGATCTTTTTTGCATTTGCTTGAATGTGTATGCCTTTGTCTGAAGTCTGGCTCCTCCAAAACAAAACAAACAAGAAAAAAAAAAGATCACACCTGTAAGCCTTTGTACCATGCTGATGGTTTCTCACCATGTTCTCAAATAAACAATATTAACAATAAAATTCATCTGGACTATTTGTGCTAACATCTGAATCCAAATGTGATTCTTTTGGATGTGTAATCATGTGTGTCTAATGGACTCAGTCAATGGTGAAGTTGCTCCTCAAGCTAATCCACTGGTTGCACCACGGTGGATAAGCTAAATCAAGCACAGCATCGTTATGTGGAAGATGATAAACAGGAGGCTGCTATTCTGGCCCAGGAATACCGTGTTAGTCATGGATACAGCTGGAAGATGTGATTTGATGTATGTGTGTGTGTGTGTGTTTTTACCTGTGTGTGCCTTATGCAGGTGGCTCTTCAAGCGACTCACGTAGGCAGATTTAAAGGGGCAGAGTTTGCACTTGAAGGGCTTGTGGTGCCCGTGGTGAGACTGCACATGTCTGTCCAGACTGGCGATGAGACAAAATACACAACAGAAAAACAAGAAGGGAGGATGTGAGATAAGAGGATAAAAGACATAAAAAAAACACACAGATGAAATGAGGACAAAAAAAGGATAGCAGATAAAGAGAGAAAGTGACAAGAATAGAGTACAGGAAAGGAAGAGAGAGCGCTTCAATCTACAGCATCCACTTTGATGATTTCAACAGCAGGGTTTTTTCGGCGGCATCTGAAGCGCTCGATTCTGTTTACCTCACAAACAACAGCCGCACATTTCCAATGACTACAGAACAAGGAGCCGTGGGGTGAACCCATCTACCCACAATCCCCTGGTGGGAATGAGTGCGTGAGTGCCTGTGGGGACGGTGGCTGTGTTTTTAATGCCAGCCTCCTAGGTGGCACGGGAATGCGGCTTCTTTCTGGGTCAGGGCACATACAGTACAGAGGGATTACACCTGGGAGCTCAGAGGAGATGAGGACTCTCTCTATCCCCCCCTCACTCTGTGTCTCTGCGATGGATAAAACAAATCACACTACCAAAATGTCTGTCTCGCTGTAATGTTTGTCTTGCTCTCCTAGGAGGCAGGAAATCTTAGAGAAGATTGAAGATTCAAAGGGGCTGACATAGGGTAAACAGAATAAGGTGTAAAACCGTGCTCTGTGCAAAATGACTTTAACATCCAGCTGATATGTAGAACAGTTGGCATAAGACTGGTAAGGTATATAAGGCTGAAGGTTTTAAAATATACTACTAACACAGCTACGTGTTGCACATTATGGGTAAATACATATAAATAAGTATACTAATCTACACTGTAAACAAATGACACCATCATTTCATTTTTATAGATGGAAAAAGGATGGACCTTTAGTCATTGTTCTGCTGCTAGATTACACTGGATGAAATGTCCAAAAAGTCAAATTGGGAGGAACAGACATCATTAGTTATAATTTTTAAAAAAACCTTGGGAAGAACTGCAACTATTTATCAGTATGTCAGTATTTTATCAATATGTGTTTATTCTATTATTATCATGAAATGTAGTATTTTTTAGTCTTTGTGGGAAGTCAGCCATTCCTGCACTGGATTTAAATTGCCTTCATACTGGTAGGAACAGACACCATTAGCCTTGAAACTGATGCATGCATCAATTAAACTGACAGATTCAATGGGACTGAAGCATGCATCCAATCCAGCACTATTTTTTGCAGTTTTATCTGTTCACACAGTCATATCAGAGCTGTACTGAGTTACTGTTGTCGAGTTAAATGCAAACCCAACATTTCCTTCTGATGCTACTTCACATTAAAAGCTCTTGGCTGTCTTTTACTGTGAAGCAAATGAAGAAATTATGTTTGTTTTGTTGCCAAGGATGGTGGAGGATGGAGTGGCGGGCAAAGGCTACTCACACAATGGGCGGCATTTAAATTAGATTAAAGTTAAAATTATTCACAACTCATTTGTTAATACAATGTCATTTTGTCAGGTTGAGTCATAAATAGATCCACCAGTTGCTTTTTTGTTGTATTTCTGAAATTGTTTGACTTACAACTTAAACTAACCTTACTTAATAGCAAGATTGAAAGAAACTGGATGGTAACAATGGGTCAATGTTCAACAGAGGATCAACAAGTTAATACGTGTTAAATGTGTTTACCTTGGAAAAAATTGCCCAATTACCTTACTTACTTACTACTCATACAGGCACTCTTCTACAGAATATTAGTGTGTTAGTGGTATCAATCATAGAACAGCTCCTCCCTACTTACTTGTGCCTGAAGGGTGAGACGAACTGGCAGTACTGGCAGCTGTATTTGTCTTCTCTGCTGAACAGCGCCATGGCTGAGTGGCTCCTCTCATGGGACCTCAGTCCCTGCATGGACATGAAGACTCGGTCGCACTGGGCACACGGGTGACCCCCTGCCTCTAACCGCTGCTTCAGCTGCTCATCTGACACAGCAGCCCTCGCTGCAGCCACGAGGGCCGCTGCCCTTCCCTCGACGGTGTCCGTCTCTGGTTCCAGTGTCTCTGCGGCGGCGGCGGCCCCACCAGAAGCCGTGGAAGCCAAGGGTGGACCCAGCATTGAAGCCGTGGGTCTCTCGAGGCAATCTGCCTCAGCTGCTTCATCGCCCTCCAGGTCACCATTAGTTAAGCTCTCTGAAGGCAGGCTCAGGGGGACCTCGCTGACTTCCTGCTGCAAAACAAAGGGGAGAGGCCTCAGATGTTCAGTAACCTTTCCTTGCTTGTTGATTTTCTCTGTCAGAGCAATTTTATTAAGCAGATGCACAACCCTGGAATGAAAAGGAGAAAGATTAAGGGCAACGGTTTATTTGGATAGTCCAATGTTGATACCAATTACCACATGGCAGAAGTAGCTGTTCACTGAAATATGACTTATAAGCCTTTTTCTGAGGACAAGCAAATCATTTTAACAACACATGAGCAAAAGTTCAGCATATGTGCCACACCTCTGGTTCATCTATGCTGTATAAGCGCAACCATATTCTCTCACTCAGCCGCTGTCTTGACAACTGAATACACGCATGCTTTAGAGCTGAATATTGGAAGAACAACATGCGGGAACATAATTTACTTAAAAGCCTTTATATGCAGCACATTGTCCTGAAATACTTGTCAGAAACTGTGTTGCGAGCATGCATGAAGGCAAACTCAGTGTTTCTGGTTCAATAACAAATGACTAAGTCTGGTCCAGTATAGACAAGTCTTAATAATAACCTTAGGTCAACTTCAACCATGACATGAAACTCTGTCATCAGGCAATATTTACTGACACACCATACTTAAACAATATTTGGCTCATTGCTCTATCTATTTAATGACAATGTGAATGCAAGTCCCATCCTGGAGCCTTGTTACACATCATTCCCAATTCTACTTCATTTTCTTTTATATATCTCACAGAGTGTATAACTCTAAGAATAATAGTGAATGCAACACAAGCCCCATCATTTATTCTGAGTGACGGATAAACTTTGTCTGTTTGTCTGCAACAAAAGTTTCATTACTAGCTGCTGCTGGTTCTATATCAACCATAAAATAAATGGAACGATACAAAAAATAGTCATACAACAGATTAAGAGCTAAGACAGAAGACAGAAGACCTTGCACATTCGCACATCCACCACCAACAACGAACCGACCGCAAAAAAAAACAAAACTCCTCCATCAATTTCTTCCTCCTTCATCTGCTGGAGTGCAGGCTGGTTTCTGTAGTCGTCACAAGTGGACAGACAATCACCATGACTTTTTTATTGCCCCCGAGGAAGCTCATTCTTTCTGTGGAAGGACCTGACCCTGCACTTCATGCGGCCATAAATAAGATGTGGCATCCACGGGCCCAACCTTGCCATCCGGTCGGCCCCAACTGCACTGTCAGCCTGTTCTTCATCCAGCTGCATCAGAGACCACTGCAGTTCTTGAATCGAAACTGTATTCACAGCGCTATAAAAAGCAACACTCAATTTTACCCTCTGCAATGTGTAAAACATGCAGTATATTCCATCTGGTGGACATGTTGTAGGCCATGAATGCTTGCAGTTAGCCCTGGGAGGGTCAGTGCCATTAGCTACACAGTCTGACATTCACTCCCATATACTGAATATACCTAAAAGTTGAATTCGCAACAGACCTTGGTTGCTAAAGTGAAGGTATCACTCTCGGCAGTCCTAAACTATCTTATCTTAAATACATTAAAGACAGACTGAGTGCCTCACAGAAGAACCAGGCCTCTGTTTGGGTGAGGCGTAGGATCCTTAGGCCTGTTCCCCTCACTGGCAGCCTCAGTGGAATACTAATGTTCGAATGGTTACCCGCCACTGCCCTAAAAGTTATGGCTCACCACTCTGTCCTCCACTGCCCCCTCGTCCCCCCCACTCCCCTACACTGCAATGGGACAGCACTGCTTGTTTTCTCTGGGGGAAGCTGACAGACTGTCTACCCAGAAGCCTCCGTCAGTAATAAACAAAATGGGAAACAGAACCCAAGTCCAGTAAAAAAAGATCAGTGCAGAGCGCCGAGGATGATAGTGAGATTACAAGACAGAAACACTTGGGACAGATAAAGCAGGCTTTCAAGTATTGTTTGAATAAAAATCTAATGTTGATGTCACTTCAGCAAAATAGGACTGAATAATGAATACTGTACATTTGCTTGATCTCTGAAGTAGTGCCTGTGTGTTTAAAGGAACAGCTTGGTATTTTGGAAAAATACACTTATTTGCTTTCTTGCTGAGAGTTAGGTGTCATTCTCAAATTAGCAGAGTACGGTACCTATCAAGACACAACGTGCCGCAGATTTGCACAATAGGAAAAAAATCTGCCAGCCAACAACGATATAGCTTACAAATTTCATTGTTATGGAGCTTTAAGTTAAGGTAACCAAAGCTAAGCTTATCAGCACATTATGTTTATCAGACATGTATCAAACAAACTTTTACTTTTTAAGTTTTGAAAATTCTGCCATGAAGAATAATATTTAACAACAACATTTAAATAATATTTAAATGCTTACAACTGTGTATGATAAATGTAGGTTACTTTACTTACATGTATTGATTTAGTTTTGGTTACAAAACTCTAGTTATATAAGACATATTCTGACAGCATTAAAGACACTTAAAAATAATGATTATAATAAAAAATAAATCCCACTCCATTTACCTTGACATGCCCTTCTTTGACCTCTCCATACTGGACGTGCTTCCTAAGGTGGTTGCAGATGGCTCGGAGGGTGGGGTGCACCTCTATGCAGAAGTTACACCTGAATCCTATGGGAGCTTTATTTACAGGACTTTCCTGTTCACACAAAAAGAATAACAGAACACATTTTAGTCAACGTTTTTGTTTTCATTTTGCTTGACCTGTTTTCTGTATGTAAAAATCATTTTAATAAAAATGTAAAGACAACATTGAAATTCACCTGCTGCCATTAATGCTCATGTCTAAACCTGCTCAGGACTGTATGTGCCACAGTTTAGAAGACAAAGATTTGCGTTTTCTACATAAAGTCAAGAGAGTGCCACTGTTCTGAAATATACATTAAATGAGTCCAATGGTATTTTTAATGAACTTATTATTAAACTAATTATCACACCTCATTATCATGCACTATTATATGTTTCTGGTGAGAGTGAGGGGGGGTTTGAAACAGATAATTATCTTGTTAATTCTGGTTTTGTCAGAATAGGACTACTTTTGGGAACAAGTGCAATGATTGTGGATTTCTAAATGTATGTGAGATAAATTAACAGTACTCTTAGCGATACATTCTCTATGCCTATGAGCAGTTTTCCATGGATTGTTTTCCATGGGGGGCTATGACATGAGATAGATTGTAGTTGCTTGTTATTAAGGCATATGGCATGTCCTCACTTATCATTAGTAAAACGACTTGCATCTTCTCTCACCTTCTCAGGTTTGGTCTCAGGTAGTTCTGTGGCTTTCTGTTTGCTGAGAAGCTGCCTCCTCCTTTCCTGCCTCATGGCCCTCTTCTGAAACTCATCATTGTGGTTCAGTAGATGTTTGGCCAGACTTGGGAGTGCCAAGAACTTCAGCTCACAGTGAGAGCACTGGTACAACTCGGAGTCTTCATCCCCAGGATCAGGCGATACCACAAAGTCCCTCTTCAAGTCATTGCTGTGGTGGTCGTTGTAGTGCATAGAGAGCAGCTCGCCTGTGCTGAAGGACATCCGGAAGCATTTTAAACACTTGAATGGCAGCCATTCAACCTCCCTGTCCTGCTCGACCTCAAGCGGAACCTCCAGCACTTCCTTGTCGTCTTCTGCCATTGCACTGACAGCAATCTTCTCGGGCTCTTTGGCATAGATAACAGTAAAGTAGCGACCAAGCTTGCTAGCATGCTGCTTCTTGGGGAAGACACCTGGGTGGCGCTTAATGTAGTGTGAGACAATGCTCTTCCTGCTGAAGGCCTGGAAGGCGCAAAGAGAACACCTTCGTCTCTCAACAGCCAAACGCAAGTCTTCACTCATTTCTGAATTTTCCCCTTCTGATGGTGGGGGTGCCAACACTTTGGCGGGCTTCTCACTCATAGTCTTGGAAGCAGCCAGACAATGTGTATAATAGGCATCAATATCATGCCGCTTCTGGTAGTGTGCGGCCAGGCCTTTGCGTATGGGGTTTGTGTATGAACACAGAGCACATTTGAAGACGTTGTTTTTACCTTCTGGCTGAGCACGGACATTGTTGTGCTTGATACGGTAGTGGCGAGCGATGCCTTTCCTTGTGGAGCAGAAGTACTTGCAGAGCTGACACTTGAATACAGCATGTTTTTCTGTCTTATTGATGGGTAACTGGGAGAGGGCAAGGTCCAATTCACTGACCTCCTGGACGTTTGCTGAGCTTGATATATTACTAACACTGCATTCAGCTACTGGCTCTGTCTCTTTACTGGGAGAGAAATTTGTCATAGTGGGAGTGAACATATCAGAAGCAGATTGATTGTGATATTTCTCATAATGGATTTTGAGTTTCTCCAGAGTCCCATGCGTGTACGGGCACATTTTGCATCTGTATGCGCCATAGCCCTGCCTTTGAGTTTTACACTTGTCATCTCCTTCATTTATGTCAGTGATTTGCTCTATATCATCTGCAAAGTCTTCCGCAGTGACTTTCACCAATGGGTGTCTTTTCTGATAGTGAGTTAGGACACCATGGATTCGAGAGTTTACATAAGGACAGTGACGACATTTATACACAGAACTGGGGTTGATGTCTGCCTCCTGTGCAAAATCTGCAGCTTTTACTTTCATGCCTGGGTGCTTCTTTCCATAGTGAGTGAGGAGGCCATGGAGACTGTTGTACTCTGACAGACATACAGTACACTGATAAGGATTATTGGAGATGGAAAGACGTGGGTGAGGAGGATGGGGAGGATTGCTTTCTTGTGGTGGAGTAGCAATGACTAGTGCTCCATCATCTTCAATTGACTGACTATTGAAAGACACATGTTCTTTGGCAACCTGCTGGTGGATCTTCTCAGCTGAGCCATTTCCTTTGATGATATCCAAAAGCACAGATTCATCTCCTTTAATGGCCCATGGGTGGACTGCCTGATAGTGACTAGTGATGTCCCAGATTGTACAGGCCTCAAAGGCACAGTCTCTGCATCTGTAATGCTTAGTTTCCATGTTTCCACCTTGTTGGGTGGTCTCCGGACCAGCCCATAGCTTGCTTGCCATGTATGTGTAATCAACGTTGTGCTCAGGATGGCGTCTTTGGTAATGGAGCAGCAGGCCTTGGGGTTCAGCGTGGGAATAGATGCACCACTCGCAGTGGTAGCCAGCCTCTAGAATGCCATCTTGGTAGGCCCAGTGTAAAATGGTCATGGCTGTGGCTTTCACAGTGGGGTGCTCTTTCTTCAGATGCTTCTTTAGGGCATATACATAGGGGGACATGTAGGAACAGTGTCTGCACTTAAGGGAACGCAGAGAAGCAGCGTTTTCAGGATCTGGAGGGTTTGGGATCACAGCAGAAGAGACACTGCTTGACTGAACCATCTGGGCGCGCTCACGCTGACTCCGGACAACTGCAGTGTGACGGCGCACAAGGTCAGCATTGGCCTTGGTTTCCCTATGCTTCTTCTGGTAATGAATAAGCACTCCTTTTACAGTGCGGTTGCCATAGTCACATTGCTGACAAAAGAACAGCTCATCCTCACCTTTCTCACCACTTCCTGGTTTAGGGCTAGAGTTATTAGATCCATCATGGCCATTGTTTTGAAACTGCTTCAAAAACTGTTTGGGAGTTGCAATTTGCAATTCATCCATTAATTTCATCAAACCAGGGGTGGGGGCGCCGTGTTTGATATATTTTGCTGTCACTTTTACTTCTGGGTGCCTCTTTTGATAATGGACCAGCACACCAACAACAGATCTGTTGCTATACACACAATGCTTACAGTAGTACATTTCTTCATCTGACCCATAGAGTGCTGTGTTTGGTTGTTTTGGAGGTGAAGCCACACTAAGATTATATGAAGAGTTTGCAACTGACTGTGATTGATCCACTGAGATGACTTTCATGGTTTTCTGTATACGGAAATAAGACGCCTTTTGCTCTGGGTGTTTCTTCTGATAGTGGACCAAAACAGAGTGCATGTTGGGGCTCGCAAAAGAGCACACATCACAGTCATAGACAACAACATTGCCACCCATTGATTCTTTGAGAGAGTCTGTCTCAGCACTGGCTTCAGGGGTTTTGGAAACAGTTTTCAGTACTGGGCTAGAGGAGGACCTAGGGGTTGATGTGGCAGAGTTGAAATTCTTGGGGCCAGAGTTTAATATTTCCCTCAGAGTTTGTGATTCACCTGTCTTATGGGATTGCTCTACTACATAGCTGGAGAAGATCATAGCATTGTTGATTTTCACTGTTGGGTGCATTCTTTGGTAATGTGGCATTAGGCTCCTGACATTGGGGCTTGTGTACGAACAAAAGCGGCACATGTATACAAGATTTGGTTGGTTGAAGTTGAGCACGTTACTTGCTTCAGGGTGGTGATCCATGTAGTGTTGGTGTAGGTCGTTATAATTTGTGTATTCAATGTAGCACTCCAAGCAGCGGAAGACTGCACTCTGGTCCTCAGGGTCCAGGATGTACTTAAAGCTGAACTTGATATAAGGATGCATCCTCTGGTAATGGGTGCTGACGCTACGAGCTGATTTGTTGTGGTAATCACAGTGTTTACAGTAGAAACGTGTAGTTCCTGGTTCCTCTGAATAATCGGCATTATCTTGGATAGTACTGTCACTGGGGTCAGCAGAGATGTTTTCACTATCATCTGAGAGTGTCAGTGATATAGGAATGTTTCTTGGTTTTGACTTAGGGTTGCTTTTTCTTTTCCCTATTCTGCCTCCCTCGTGAGAGATCATTGAGTCTCTTGCATGAAGCTGTTGTGTGTTATAAGTGAAGACAGGGTTTTTATTGTCATGGTTTCTATCATCCTTATCATCACCAGCATGATTTTCTCCTGCGTCTTCATCATCCATGTCATCTAGGTTTATGATCATGTCCTGCTGGCTTTGGCTTATCTTACTTTGAAGGTTACTGGCAATTTCATCAATTCTAGTTCTCTTCTTAACCGAGGACAAGTCCAAAGGCAAATCATTAATGGACTTCCTGGCTCTTTTCCCTGTTGCTAAGGGCTTTTTGGTGGCAAGTCCTAAAATGGAGGTCTGGGTTTTTTGTAGAAATATTGGAGAAGTGTCCACTTCAGAGTCTGGCTGGTCAGTCAGCTGGCTCTCAAAGGCAGTGGGATCTAGGTCATCACAGTAGGAATGCTTATGCTGCTGGTGAACCCGAAGACCTTTCAGAGTGGTGGTGGAGAAGCTGCAGAGCGTGCAGCGGTGAGGATTCTGCTGGTCGTTTGATGTGCTGGTTATCTTTTTCCCGTTGACTTTGGAGCTTACGTTACCTCCATTGACTGGCTCTGCTGCATTTTCATTCTGAGGATCGGGGCTATCACTTGTTAGGTCCAAGGTGTCTAAATCTGAGGAATTGTGGCTCTGTTTGTGCGTGCCAAGTTTAAGTGGGCTGGTGCAAATAAATGGGCATTCGTCACATTTATACACTGTGGTTTTGCCAGAAAGGTGAATGTTCTCAATGTGGCGGGAGATGCTTCGCCGGTGCATGGTGAGAAAGGAGCAGAAGGGGCACTGAAACCGGTTCATGTACTTTCTAAATGGGATTCCTTTAGTTTCCAGTAGCTTATTGTCCTCATCAGTTAAAAGCTGCTTTGCATCTGCTGACAGGGTCCCAGTATAGCTGGGATCATCTATATCGCCCAACTCCTCCTCGTCATCGTCATCCTCTAAGCTGCTCCTTGAGTCCTCGTCATTGAGTAAGTTCGTGTCTATCTCTGTGACACTGTTGGAGACATCAGATGAGGCAAACCTCTTTGACAAAATGGAGGAACCTGTGCTGTTGGGTGTTACCGCACTCATCTGTGCATACTGAAAGGATGAAATCTCTGGGACTGACTTCTTCAGTGCATTTTCTGCTGCTTTCTCTACCGACTCCTCCTTGCCACAAACATCAGTCTTTGATCTAGTTGGACTTTGGGAAGCGGAGGGAGAATCTGCTTTGGGTGAGATTGCACTTGCCTCCCCTTCCAGATCCGCAATGCAGGAAACTATCTTGACCTTGTCACTGTGTTCTTTCACCACGTGGTTAGTCCAGCTGTCCTTCTGGTCGGTCTGATAGTCACACCATTCACAGGCAAATGTTCCCTTCACGAGGCCACTGGCTGAGTCAGACTCCTCTCCAGTCTCAGCATATTCAGAGGGATCTTCAGCGCTCTCTGAGGGAACTTTGTTATGATACATTCGTTGGTGTTTTATTATCCTTGCCTTGCGTGGAGACTTGTATGTGCAATACTGACAAGAATACACTTTTGAATGGTCATTGTGCATTATAACGGTGTAGCTGGGCTGCTTGGCTGTCTGTGAGGAGATACTTGCATCTGAATCTTCCTCTGCAACGTCATGCACTTTTTTGGTGTGATTTCTTAAGAATGATTTTGATCTGAAGTAACGGACACAGAACTTGCACTGGTAAAACGGCATATGGGTTTCTGCTGTCTGCTTTTGTGATGTTTGGTCAGAATTGTCTGTGGAGTTGGGGCCTAGAAAAGATGAGAAAGTACATGAGATGTTGGAAAATCAGTAACATTTTGCTACAATAATTTAGACTTTCTGCTGTTTCTGCCTATAAAACCAGTAACAACTTTAGAAAAAGTAATCCTCCTCAATCAAATATGTGATTATCCTACTATTAAGAGTTCTTTGAAATAGAAAAAGAAGTGTTTCCTAATCCTCAACAAATTAACTAACATCTGAATTAATGTAGAAGGCATACTCATTCCAGCTTTAGGAGGCGTATAATCCTTGTCTTCCTTATCCTCATATTCCTCCTCTTCCTCATCATCTTCATCCTCGTCTTTGAGAGAGTCAGACTCATCGGCATCTGCAGGCTGCAGGAAAACAGTGTGTACTTCCTGTATGTGGGTCTTCAAGTCATCATATGACTCGGCGCGGAAGTCACAGCCATCACACTGCAATACCTCCATCACTGAAAAAAGGGAGCAATCCCTGGAAAATCAGGGAAACCTGCAGAGAAAGAAAAGGAAAAAAAAACATAAAGACATTAAGCATTTTCCAATCAGTACAGGGTAAAATAAATGTTGAACTAAGTCGGAGCCGACTTGTACATATAGAGCTATTGCAGCTTTAAAACATAAGTCAATTCAAGACTTAAGCACTTGCACTGTCATGTAACGCTTTAATATTCAGTGTGGTGAACATTGCACTTCCATGAAAATGAGCTTGTTATGATCTAGCATGATTACAGATGGCAATCCCTGCAGAGAATAAAAAATAATCAAGTGCAGGATGGCTGACACACCTTTCCTACTTATTAGGTAAGTCCATGGCTGGCAAAAGATATGATCCTGCTGTCTTATGCTAAATTCATGATCATGTGCTCAAAGATATCCTTCTGAAGAGTCTCATTTGAAACTTTTATGGTGCTTCATCAAGTTGCATTTGCAAGAATTATCTAGAAAATAAGGCTCACTGTTGTAAACTTATTTGAGGAGAATAGGATGTAATTGAAGAGAACTGTTTTAGGACTGTACAATGTAATTCGAAAAACAATAAATGAATAATGTGCATATTATGTGTTTATTTATTTATAGTTATTTTGGTATGTTGGAGTGATGAGGTGGTAAAATAAAAATTCAAGTTTAAAATGAAAGAAACACACTGTTAAAAACCATCAAGTTTAAATCAAATATAAGAAGTACATCTTCACTAAATGTCAATGAAGAATTTACAATTGTTCATCCAGCTGCAAGACATTTCTGTTGTCTCATTATGAAGACAAAACCACACAGACATAGAGCCGATGCAATATGAAAATTGTAATATTTTCAATCACTGAAATGCCTGGAGCTGTCCACAGGCCTCAGAAAACTTGACAAAGAGGAGAATCCAGCAGATGCTGATGTTACTCTGAATACTAAGAAGGTCCCATTTTTTAGCATAGCATCATTCCAAGAACAATGGAGGGACTGAGGAGGGATTATGGGCTGATTTGTCCCATTTTTATTACCTTGGGATAAGCAACAGCTGGAGAGCAGCTCCACAGCTCAGTATTTAGAGCAGACTATTCCATCAGATTGTATCAACTGCTCTGAAATAAGATTGAATGAATCAACTGTGAGATGAAGGCTTTATGTCTTTGGGCTTCACAGCAGTTTGGACTTGGCCAGAAAAAAAAGATGTTGATGATGTGGCCATCATTTCACAGCTCTTTCATCATGGCCCTCTAATCAATTGTCATTTTGTCTCAAAGCCCATATAATATCACAAATAGGATCTGTAACTCACAATGGTTCTGAATAGTTATGGGGTAGTTTACAACCTTGACTCTTAAATCAAAACTCAATCAATATGATTTTTTCACATTTTCTTTTGAATACAATAACAAGTAAGTCAAAGTAAAAAAAAGAATAATTTTTGTGAATATATTACATTACACAGAATATATATGCATACCGTGGTGGATGCAATTTTTTGTAGTAAGATTGTGTATTGAAATAACTTTGAAATTTAATTGTGCAGGATTAAAGGTGAATCGAGATTGAAGTTTTCTGAATGCACAGGTGGCCATTCTCTTCATTTGCCTACTGCATATAAAGCCAGGTGTTTCCACTGCACATCAGTGTCAGGTGGAGAAAAAAAACATTTAAATACAAGACTAAGACAACAACTGAGTTTACACATGGACACTGTGTACACTGCACGTCAGTCCCATTTGTAACTGTGTGTTTCTCATTTCTACCAAACTCCTTTATGTACCGCCAAAGTTATAAACCTTTTGGTATTTCAAGAAGTGATTTGTCTTTAATGTATGACAACAGTAATATAGGGTAACTGTGAAAGTGGAGAAAGACAGAGAGTAAAGATGGAGATGATGTGTAACAAAGCTCAAATCAAGCTAAGAACATCACCATTAAAACGCACGCATCACGGCCGATCCTGACATCTGAGGAAGGAAGCTTTCACTCAGATGAATTAAATGTAACTCTATTGATAACACAATGATGGGCAGTTTTTAAACTAAAACACACATCTCACTGAAAGCTCAGAGCCACTTTTATAAGTACAGTTTTACCAAGTATTCATTTGAGTATTCTATTAGGCAAAGACAGAAAATATTTTGCATGTATTCAAAGAGGGTTAATGATTCACACAGCAAGCACAACCCTTTGTCGATTCTAGTTCTTAATGAAAAGGTCAACATTACAATACAGCACGTGGCTAGAGAACTAAATTGAATTTTACTACCATATAAACAGCAGCTCCTCTTGTATAAAGCCAGAGGAGGAAGATGTTTCATCAATGGCTGTGATAACATCCAAAACTTAAAATAATAAAAGATGGTCAGTATTATGCCATAAGGCTGTCATAATCAACACTTTAATTTCGGCCTCATAAAAAAAGGAAACACATTTTAATTAAGTCGCAACTCCAACAGGATAAAAAACATTCCAGTGCTCGATATTATGTGAAGATCATACATTACTATCTGAATATCAAGACAAGTAAAAAAGCATGTTCATTCAGCACACAAATAAGTAAAAGGCCGAAGTTTAAGTGATTCATAGACTGACATTTCAAACTCAAGTTGCAACTGCATCACTTTGATACATCTAAATAGCTTGAAAGTCTGCTGCAGGAGACATAAAGGTTATAGAAACTGCACAAAGTATTTGCAACTCCACATATGAGGTGCTGAAGATCTAGCAGATATATAATGTCTCAGCATTTATTTTAAAGTTTTAATGTTCTGGTGTAATTAATTTTCACCACCAAAACCAATGAAGCAAATGATGTAATACTAAATGCAAAAACAGAAAGTGGGTAGTGCGTGCGGCTTTGATTCTAACAGACATAATATGAGATATAGCTTTGGTACCACGATCAACTTCACTCAACTGATCTGGATGATGAAACCAAAAAATTTCAAGTGAGATCCAGCCAGAGACAGTTGGGATTCCCGCCCTGCTTCCCACACCCAACTGGCCGGCCATTGGAGAGCTCCACGTGAGCCGGCCAAGCTGCCAGTATGTCCCTGAGCAACCAGGGGATCCATTGTTGTTCAGGGTCAGGTTACAGCCTCACCACGGGGCCCCACCCTTGCCTCTTGGCAGTTCACTGCTGTTTTGAACAAAGTTGCCTCCTAATGCCAGGTTCCTTGACATGGATATCAAGAGAATCCTTTTCGGAGAGAAGAGGAGAGGAATGCCCGGGGAGGAAAAAAAAAAAAAAAAAAACGCCTCCTACACAACCACCATCTGCCTTAGAGTTGGCTGTGTCTTTTCAGCCAGTCAGCCCCTGCGCCACACCAAGTTAATGGGTGAGATTGTGTAACTGCTTTCATCTAGTCAGCTGGGGCTCTAACAGGCAGCGACTGAGCTGCTCAGATCCTCCTCTGAGCCGAGCTTCAAGGGCAGCCATTTTAGGAGCTGACTATGTGTGCTTAGGTGTTCAGCCAGCACACAACATGGACCCACAGATCTGATCCTCTTCCTCAAAGGCAGGCAGCCTGACACTGGAGAGCTGCTGACAGAAATCTATCTGCCAGATGTACAGTGCTGTACCCAAGCTCTCTGCCCACACAGCTCAGCAGAAAACATCTCACACTCTCGCCGGGCTGACTTAGTCCTTTCATTTCTCAGGGACATTATCTCTCATATCAAGTGGTTTTCACAGAAATGAATTTCCGTCGCAGAGGAGGACAGAGCAGGTCAGCGCGAGCGGGAGGCACCGACACTTTGCGGAGAGAAATGCGCGTTCGGAGGAGCTGCCAACAACGTTCCACAAGGGGGGTCTAAAAATGTGAGGCATGTCTGAACTTCTTTATCTCGGAGCTCCGTAAACCCCGAGCCCCGAGGAGAAGGCGAGAAGGAGGGCAGAGAGAAGCAGAAGGGGAGAGCGGGCCCGAAGGGGAAGGGTGGGGGGAGAGGGGAGGCGGCGAGAGAGCATGACAGAGCCACCTGGAAGACCTTCAGTGGTAAGCAACAGAGGACAAAGCCTTCAGACTAGGCTCCCCAGATTCCAAAGTCTACTGACATTTGTTAATCACCAACCGGTCTCTCTGCATCGGCGAGCTCTGCCAGCAGTCACACCCTCTACTCAAACTGGCTGACAGCAGCTGCTCTGTCTGAAAGAGGGCCTTTGAATAAGCCAGCATTAAGCTGATTAGGAGTACAGAGGTTTTGTCCTTAACTGTTGGTTAGTGCTACCATCTCATGCGGTTGGGGAGGGGGGAGTAAATATCCACTGATGTGTTTTATTATTATATGGCGAGCATCCTGGCCACAGCTAATTCATCTGGCAAACAAGACAGGACGTGCATCTTGTCAACCTGTACCCCCCCTCCTCCTCCCAGTAATGAATGACCCATTGATTGAAAATGACAGCCAGCTTTTTAAAGGAAAAAAATACAGTGGCAATAACAGCAGGTAACCAGGGCCATGGAAATTGATTTTTGCAGAGATTAGATGACAACGTCAGAGCAAAATCAATACATTTTCAGTTTCAAGAAAGTTATGAACGCAGAGAGAAAGAAACGCAAGGGGCAAATCGTATAATGCTTCAGATTCTGATCTCTTAAGCCCACGGCCTCCACCAGGTCTTCCCTCAGAAGAAGAGAGAGGACAAAAGGCAGCAGAGAAAGATCTCATTGTGTCTGCAGAGGAGCAGAAAACATTGCATCACGGCGAGAATGTGACCTCGTGCACAAACAAGCGATAAAGAGCTAGAGATCAAGATGGCAGCTCCCATCCCCTTATGTCATCAAGTCAACACACCAGATCTGATGTTGTGCTCATATCCAAATGACACTCGTGTAATGCAATACAATACGCAACAAACCATTGGCCAAACCAGGATATTGATTTCCAGGATATTGCACTGGTTTGGTATTGGCACAGGAGTTCATGTCCAACTGCTCTTTATAAACAAATGTGAAGCTATATGATTCAAAATAAACTTAACACACACCAAAGGAAGCAATAAATGTGGTGTAAAGCAGCACATAAATGGTGAACATTTGTGAGATCAAACTGCAGACAAACCACAATGTGAAACAGAAAGTGAAACTTCTGAGATAAGGTTTAAATTTGACCAAAGTTCGCATCAAAAGAGACACAACTTAGACTTCACCACACTAGACAGTGACATCCAAACAAGCCGAACCTTTAACGTCTACAAACGTGCCTTCAAAATCAAGTACTGGATCTGGAGAGCACGACGGCTCGCTGGTACAAGGTTGACGCGAGGGGCATTTGTTTACATGAATTCAGCTACTGCAGCTCTTTGCTCTGATTGCTTCATCATACATTTATTCCAGACGTAAGAGACAAGAGGCCACCGTGGCGCTGAGCAAACAGGTTCATAGCCAGCAGCCTCTGCATGCTGGCACACTGGCTCCCTGTGTAAATAACTAATATTCAGATTCTGTGACAATCGCATCAGTGTCTAAATCACGAGTCTTTCTCATTTGTCACCATTCCCCAACACCAACGTTTTCCTCACAGCAATAATCTGCACCCTTTGGGTAGAGTTTTCCACTTTGAAGCACTTTTTCCCACAAAACCTGCTAACTTATGACGGGATGCTGAAATAGAAGGATTCATTCAAGGGTATAAGGATAAAATACAGCTGGTCAAATAGAGCGAACGTGACTGATCAGCTGAATGCACAGCTTTTTATAATCATAGGTATTAACATTGCTGACACGTAGAAACATCAGGTGCTGAATTTGTAGAACTGTAAAATGAGTCAAATTTAAAGAGGTGAAAAGCTTTTAATTTGAAGTAGCTGCAAGCATGTAGGGCTGCAACTAGTAAAGGCTTTCTTTCTAATTATTCATTTTTCATCCAGATTATCAATGTTGTGGTCTATAAGAAGTCCATAGGAGGGTATTTAAGATAAATGCCCCAAGTGGACATTTTTAGACAGCTTGTTTTGTCTTTTCTGACCAAAAGTTACACATTTAAAGATTCAGTTTACATTAACTTAATTTTCACTCCATAAATTAGACAAACATATGCAAGAGAGGAAGTAACATTATAAGCTGCTCTGCAACCTGAAGAAAATGTTCAAATTCTGTTTTTCTAACTTCTTATTCTTCCCTTCTTATTACTTATCAGTGTGGTATCACGTTCTTCTGGAGACATAGGAGACATTTTCTGACTATGGCGCACATTTGTAATATATTTGAACTGTGAGGCAATCCCATCAGACCTTCACCAGGATGTTGACAAGCACCAGTGCAAAGTAAATATTCAGCCCATGGTCGGATACTACAGGAAAATCCGGACCACCCTTCCAGGGAAAAACATGAGTTGCCCGCCCTCTGTATAATTTTAAATAATATGATGTGTATTGAAAGCACTAATAGAATAATTATAGACAGGTTAACGTTAAAGGTGTTTTCTATATATGGAGTAATTAGGGTTTCCTTTATACACTTTTAATATGTTATTAACTGTTATAACAGTCCTCTTGGCAGCACATTGGGTGTCTGCTTCAGGTTTTTTTTTTAAGTTTACTGTCACCCACATCTATGAATTGAAATATCTGCCCTTGCTTAGACCAGATGTGGTCCTAATAGCTATTGATTTTCAATTCAATTTTCATTTGTGGATGGATATTAGTCTGTTTATCCCTCAATATCAAATTGTCAATGCATTTTATTTTTCATCGGATCACCTGCTGAGATATTTTCTCCCCATGCTGAGTGCAAGCCTGCTCACCCACCCTTTTCATCACACGTTTTGTTTTAAGTTTAACAAACACTTAACTGCACAACCTGCTTTTGTTTGACGTGCTAAACCTGCCTTTGGTATGTGACTCTGAAACCATGCAGTGTTTCTTTACACAAAGCAGAGCTGTGCCAAAATAATGAGATTATAGAAATGTATGTGTAACTGTGACTCTTAAATTAGCAAAAATCTATTTGAAATTTGGAATAATTAAAGCCATTACACTTTCAACTATTCACTCCATTAGGATGACATCTGAGTCAAACTGCTGCAGTGTTAAACAAATATTTTATCCTTTATTATGTTATTCTATTAAAAAATATTGCATTGTTTTGATTTTCCTTTCATTTAACTAAAATACTCTAAGGCCCTATTGGCTGATTTTCAACAATACCTGTCTTTATCACAGCATGACAAAGCTCTGTACAGCCTTTCACTAGCTTTTTCTTTATATCTGAAGGCTCAAATCATCGTCCTGAAATCCAACATCTGCTGATGCAAGTATGGGCCAAGTCAAGCAGGAGCAAGAAATATTTATTTTGGCACCAAACCTTTAATCTTTCTCTTTACCAGATACAACTGAGGGGCTTTGAAACCATGAAAAACTGAGGTAAGGCTTCAGTTTCAAAGTCAAAGGCTTTTTTTCTCATCTTACACCTGGTGACTGCATCATTGGGTTTAAGGTTTAGAGAGATGATGACATAATTCACCGCTGTGCTGGTTTAGGCTGTTTGCATTGCAGTACTACACTTAAAATATTGAAATGAAAGGTTTTTTTACCTTCTCAATTGTGGGAATTTTTTACTTTTCTTTTCCTTATGTGGTAATAAACTGAATATTTTGGTACTTGAGCAAAACAAGCAATTTGTTAATATCACCTTGGGCTATCACCTCAGGAATTGTGGTCATTTTTTAACTATTTTCTGACATTTAGACTAATAATTAAACAAATAATAGTTAATCAATGAAAAGGATAAATATTAGATAGAGTGATTTGTGTGTCTTTGTGTGTTCTCTGCCTGAAAAAACACACAAAGTTTAAAAAGCAGCTTCTTTCTTGTAAAGAACTGGTACGGAAAACATTTTCCTGTCTTTTTCTGACTGCGTCATCACCCTGCTCCGCCACAAATTTCACAATTTGACTGTGAGAGACACCCCAGTGACGCACAAGCTGCATTTCACTTTTAGAGAAAACGTGTGAAATCTTTATACCCCGAGTGAAGTCGAGAAAACGCCAACATGCCAAACGCGAAAGAAACATGCAAGTTAAGCATGAATGTGTTCAAAGGGGACAATATGTGGGGCTGGACTTGGCGGGGTTCAAACTACATGAGGCATAACTCAGGTTGAATACAGGCTCAATCGGATGGAGCAGTTCAGACTCGGTGACTGCTTCTACCACTCAGGCTGAGTCGCAAATAGAGCCACCACAGACGCTGACTGGAGGGTCAGGACGACTGAGTCACTCCCTCCACATCTGCAGGAAATCTTATCACACCATTTCTGGTTGAGCTGTAGCGAACTCACTTAACCTTAGCATCCATTTAACCGCTAAATAACGCTGATCTGTAAGGACTTCAGATTAAATATGATGAAAGCTGTGCTCATATAATAATATGATTCAATATGATTTACTATTTTTAGAGTGTTCTCAGCGCAGATATCTATGGAAAACACAAAATGTAGAATTTCCTGAAAACATTCGAGGAAAGTTTCATTGCGTCAGTGACTAAATAACATGCGACAGCAGCTATCACTTATCTATTTTGCCCATTTTGCCCACAAAATGTCCAAAGACCAGAGCCTTAGGTGGCTTCTTAATATTCTTTATTCACAGATCAAAAACTATAAATGACAAACAGTTTACTATCATTTAAGACAAAGAACAGCTGAACAGAAAATATTTTAGTAAAATGATCATTGATATTTAGAATAGTTGCATTTTTTGTTTCTGTCTATCTACCAACTAAGTAATTCATTTAATTAAAAAATAAAGAAAGAAATGAAAAAACTTCAAAGCCAGATTATGTAAATGCTGAAAGACAAAAAAAACATTCATCGATTGTGGCCAGGATGGTTCAACCTCACTGCTCTTACAGTATCGTTTCAGACAGTTTCACACCCACTGAACACAACCTGCTAAGAGAAGAAAGCTCGGACAGACAAAGTTACCCACTATCTGGTTAACCCAGAGGAGCGTTATAAAGGAGTAGTTAAGGAGCCAGATATTTTCCTCCTGGAGATGGTGGAGACTAAAAACAGAGTTTAGAGACAGGATTAGAATTACATTCACCAGGCAACCAAATACAATGGCCATATCTATTTAAAAGGCGATGATATCAATGTGTGCTCATGAGTTCAAAAAATAAGGAAAAAATATTGTGGGATTGAATAAAATAATAAAACAGGATTGCACTGGTAACAGTTTATGTGGCCAGACACATTTAGGAGATCATTTTAAAGCACATTGCTGCTGTATTATTCACAGTGAACAGACATGGGGCTGCTACAGCCAAAGGGTAACCAGGAAACATAATTAACGTTTGGACCGTTACTGTTGGCGAACATGCAACCATATGTGCATTTCCTACATCCTCTCAGCCATGCATGCATTCATAAGAGAAAGAGCACAAGCACACACAGTTGCACAGTTCATAGCTTTGCCTCACCTGAAGGCCTCAGAGGACATTTTAAAGGGTCCAGGATATGCCACATAGCATTAATGGCCAAAAAAAGAGGGATCTCACAAGAATTTCTTAACACACACACTAGAGGTTATTTTGGTTCAGATTAGGAACGGTGCCCTCAAACACAAGCCAGCCAAAATAACAGCGTCTGGTTCGTAGTGATTCTTTGGCCTGCGTGCAGCTTACACTCTTGTTGGCTCACAGTTGGGCTTTTATCTGTCGGTACTGTGGCAGATAACAACACTAGTTCAAAAGAGAAAAGCTGGCCTGACCTGAATGACCTTCATATTCCAATAGTATGCTGCTGCCTAATCCCTTCACAGGAGAACAACATATTGACTGATACAACCGCCGCACTGAACGGGAGCCTAATATTGCGTTAGTGAGCATGTAAAGTGGAGATGCTGTACGTAAGGGCTGCGAAGCGCTAATGTTCATCGTTTAGGGGGTTTAAAACAGGTCGATTAAAACACACACGCACACACACACACTCCCAAAAGTGTTGAGTTTCCTGCAACAAAGTTGACAATAAACAAAGTCTCCATGTGAAAAGGGAGAGCTCAGATAGTGAAGAGACGGGAGAAGAGTAAGCAGGTGAAGAGCAAAGAGGGAATGAGGTGGGGCTACGACTAACTGTTTCATTATTCTGTTTATCGTTTTTAAGAAGATCTTAGTATCCAGTGATGTCTTCAAATCAAATGTTTTGACCGATCAATCACCTGAAACGCAGAAAAAATCACTTCACTACAGCTGAATGTCTTTCCAGTGGTCGTTCAGCTGCTGCACCGTTTTGGTCCATACACAACATTAGCCAGCAGTATTATCTCCTTCTTATTTATTTTTATTTATTTATTTCTATACATGAATATAATAAGAATCAGAATGAAGCACTCAAAGGCACTACGTTATAATGATAGTGACTCACTTTAATCTTATAGGTAATCTCTTCGACTTTCACATTGGAATGAGTTTAAAATACCACAGTCTAACCACCTGAAGCAGACAGATACACATCTATAGGCTGATGAGCATATCTGTTTCGGTGCAACAAACTTCAGCTCCCCTGTGATAAGAACAACAGAGAGCTGGACGGTGACCTCGCCCCTCCCGGCCTGTGATCAGAGCGGAGAGCTTCCTTAAATGATGTGATCACATGGGCGCTGCTCATTTGAGGAAGTCTGAATACACAGAGATGAGGCATCGATCGCACCTGGCCGATCAATGGACCAGAGCCTTTTCAGAGGAGACGTGGGCAATCAATAATGTTCGGTATGAACGTTTTGTCGTAACATTCATCAGACATCTGCAGGAATGGGATGAAAGGGATGAGAACGGCGCGAAACACAGCAGGGAAAAAAAAAAGAAGCAGGATAGAACTGGAAATATCACGGCAATGCCACCACACATCTCCCTGTAAACTGTTGGAATGTATGTACCATATTTTGATTTTAAACTTAAATGAACCCTGAGGTATCATTCAGCTATGATCTATCTATTTTATATGGTAGAGTTGTCAAATTCAGACATACTGCTCACTGTGTCCTTAGACAGTCCAGAGACATGCAGGTTAGGCTGACTGGTGACTCTAAATTGCCCATAAGTGTGAATGGTTGTCTCTCACTATGTGTCAGCCGTGTGACTGACTGGCAACCCAGCAACCAAAGTCCACTGGGATCGGCACCACAACCCTCCGGGGGATAAGCAGGTACAGCTAATGGATGGATGAGGTCAATATGCAGAATAAATATGGCAGATTCAGCGCCAATATTAATAATCTCATAAGCTGAAACACCGGCTATGCTGCAAAACATTTGCATAGGCCATATTATGTTGATCATGAATCCGCCAACTGCAGAGGGGCCAAAAAAAAAAAAAATCCAAAACACCTCTGATAGTGGCCAAAATCATCAACACTGTCATATGATATCATCAGCCACCTGACCAAAAAACGCTGGCACTTATCTGGCAACAAATCTGTTTCAGGAAACACATGGCAGTATAAAAAAAAAGAAAAAAAAACTAGGTCAACCATTAACCAGCTGATAGGCCAGGACCAGAAACATCTGATCTACCACCCCTCTTCTTTAGCCACATGTGCATCTGAAATATGCTTTAAAGCAAAACTGTGCATTTGTTCAAAAGTGAATTATTGAGAAATAAACACACCCTTGCTCAGTCCAGGACACCTAGAGGCTTTGCTGCTTCAGCCTTCTCTGGTATGATCAGCAGCTCATGGTAACTCATGTTAGCAAACTTCAGATAGATATTGCTCCGTAACTGACTTAATTGAGTCAATCTTCTGACCTTATGACTCTTTATTTGTGATACTGTCAAACTACATTCTCGCATTTACCATCATCCCACATGACATCGTTATGTGTGGCCACAGTTGCAGCTGTTCAGCAAGAGTTGCATCGGACCGCTTCAAACTGAGCTAAAAGAAGGTCTGATCCGTTTGACTGCACTGGTTCTGAAGAGAGGAAGTGGTTTTCTGCCCCGAGCGTTTAGGATGTTCGTTGACTAAAAATAGGCGTTTTAAATTAATTTTAATTCAAATGTTTTGTTTTCATTTGTTAAGATTTTTTAAAATGTCTTGTTCCCAAGGTTTTCAGCCACAATAGAGATTTTAACCTTCTTTTATTTATGAGAGAAATGCCAAGATGTTTTTGTCCTAAATTGCTGATAGTCATAGTGTCTTAGTCCGTGCATTACCATAAGGATTGTACTTATGACCTGTGCTCAGTGTGCCATCGCTCTAAATTTAGAAATTAAAATCAAAAAGTTCCACCTTTTTTCCACTTCCTGTCAGGGGAATAAACCTCACGCCTGTGAAATGAACACGTGCTTCTTTGGTGAGGTGTAGCCCTCTTTTTGTTGCCCCTCAGCTCATAAGGGTCATGAAGACATAAAGGTTTTGCTAAGTTCACGTTGTGGATACTCTCCTATGCAGCCCTCTGGTTATTTTTAGCCTGCTGTTGGTCTCTTGGTAGTTCTTCCTTTAGAGCTTCCTCTTTACATGACCATCCATCACAGAAAGATGACCTGATCTAGATAAGGTCTTCGTGGTGCTATAAGTTCTCTTTAAGTTCGTCTCCACTGTGTTCCAGGAAAAAAAATTTTAATGTTAAAGGTTTCTTGGCTCTTTTCTGTCCTTGCTGGTCTCTGTAAACTTTGACCCTCACTGGAAATCTAGTTTTATGTGATCTAATTACAATAACTTCACTTCATTTGCAACAAATTAGCCTGCTTCTGTCATGTTCAATGCAACTAACTGACTCTTAATGCAATTGCAACCATGAGTTAATGAGGTATGCGCATACTTGTGCGTCCAACGTTTGCTCATTCTTAGCACAGAGGGACAACAAACAGAAGCCTTTTGTGTTTAACTTTCTTTTACTGGTTACTTTAACTCAATGAATGAGACAAAAAAAGAGGTCTGGATTTTTTTTTTTTTGGAGAAAACCAGCTCAGTAATCCCTGATTGTCTCGGAGGATTGGTAAATACAGGTGCAGAGCCTTTCAGACACTGCAATCCAGCGAGCTTTGCTGATCTGTCTGCAGCCTGACCTTCACTGGAGTCACATTCAGAGGGCGTTAAACAGAAACACCCCACCGCTGCAGGCCTGCACAACCCCTAAGGATTCTGGGTAAAGGAGAAGATCATGTAGGTTTACTACCATCCTATTAAAACGACTGAGCTTTAATGGAAGAATATAAAGAGATATAGAGCTTACTTCTTTACTGTAACAATATTACTGCATTTTCAAACTAGTTTACTTATCAATACCATGCTTTGGATGTCATCTGATCCAACATCAAAAGTTAATGCGCTACAGGACATGAACATTTGTCACCACGGTAGTAAAGGGCAGTGGGCTGAGTCTAGAGGACGGAAGGATTTTGATCTTTGGACCTCAAAGTGTTCTGCTGACTGAGACCTTCAAGCAAGTCCTCACATCAAAAAGAGAGAAGGAGAAGCTGTAAGAGAGAGGGAGAGGAATGCCATTAGAAAGACTTGCAGTTGCAATACTATGCTAATCCCAGGAAGGGATGATAATGTGTCTATTTTATGTGTGTGTCGTCCATACTGCAAGGTCAGACAGTGCCTGTGTCAGCCTGTCTCCCTCTGACAGATGGTTACCTGACATCACCCACCCAGCCAGACGGCCTTTAATACTTAATATCACCGCACTCGCTCCTCTATTTATATTCTTTCTTTGCAAACCAAGACATTTCCTTTTCCCCAATCAAAGAAACTTGCTAATAACATGTTTCTCTCTAAAGCTGCACCAAAAAAAGGAAAGAAAGAAGCTGGCCATCATGGAACAAGTAACCTTGCTCCAAGGGTAGCCTTTGTGTTTGGCGGAGGGCTCAGATTGTTCCTTGTGAAAAGGAGGACGGCTGCAACGCAGAGCACTCAGTAGCAACATTTGACCTCTTTTGCACAGAAGATAATAACCAAGCAGATTAGGAGGAGACAAGCATCCATGTGGTTGCTGTCTTCTGGTTGTCATGGTGAAAACTCACCGTAGAGAAAAATCATAAAAACAAATTAAAATACTACTCCTTTTTTTACATCTCCCACATTTACGTTTTAATCACGAGAGATATTTGTGTGACCTTCAAGCCTAAAATCTTCACAAAGCAACAAAACAGGGGGCTGGTAAATCCCTCAGCTAAAGCCTGCTGGGTGTGAAGGTTAGATAATGACTACCCTTACATAGTCACTCTCTTCATTCCAGTGAACAAAACCAAAAATGAATCTTTTCATCTGAGCTGGTCATTTCTTTTCTAGTCACTGTGTTCCTGTTCAATGCAAGTGGGAAAAAAATAAATAAATGGAGGTTGATATCAGCAGTCGGAACTGAGGAAATCAAGTAGCCACGTGAGTAAAAAAAGGTGGAAGCAAGCAGACACGCATGGTTTGAGTTCTCTGGAAGCCTACTGCTCAACCTTCCCTCAGCATAGTCACCTCACTTGGCTGCTCCCCCGTCTTGTCTCGTCTCTCTCTCTCTCTTTCTCTCTCTCTCTCTCTCTCTCGGGGCTGACAGAATTATCTTCTGCATCAGAGCTGAGGCTGGGCCAACGCTCCACACACAGAGGACTCCATTTCACACAGCCAGCCCCACTGTGGCCAAGGAGACACAGCCAATCATGCTGGAGTATCAGTGGCATGGCCATCCACCATTTTGTGCTCCTCAAGGTCTTTGACTGTCCTGCTCAGCTGAGTGGAGCTGCCTCTGCTCACTCCGCTATCTTGTTACACAGATGGAAGTGTTTAACTTTAAGAGCACAGACCTGAGCGAGCAGCTTCCCTCCTGCCTTGTTCCTCTGCAGACTGTCATGGCAGTCGGCAAAAAAAAGCAGAAGTGAGATGTGTGGTTTTGCTCACTGCAAAGATGGCCACCTAGAGTGCGGCTCCGCTGCTCCTCACAAGCTGAAGACAACGTCCTGAGGAGACCTGAGAATTGTGCTGCTGAATATGGAGGTTTCACGAATTTGAGGAGACATCTTTAAGCCTCTGCAGATTAGCATGTACAGGTGACCTAAAAATTTTGTCTGACTTCTTCTATGAGAGAGGTAAAAATCTGTCTAATTCTAGCCTAAAAAGCATAAAAGACAAAACTTGGGACAACCCTCAGCAAAATGATTAAATATTCCATCCAAAAATGATTAAGTGCACAATTTAATTAATGGCCTTAGGCGTGATTATTTTTGCAATTTTATATGGGAAGGAATAGGTAGATATATTTGGTCTTCTCAAGAGGTTTCTTCCCTCGAGCTTGAAGGAAAAAAATTCTCAGAAAAAGATTTCTATCAAGTACTGTACACGAGTGGGCTACAGCGAGAAAAAGAAAAATAAAAAATACTGCATCTCCATGCACAATACAAGTCTGCACATACTTCACAATCAGACAATATGAGGCTGACAATACGCTTCACTCAGATGTTCATAAAGCCGGAGCTCAAGGGCTGAATAAACACCGCCGAAGAGTCGGGCAAGTGAAGGATGTCCAAGGACAGATCTTGGAGAGAAACCAGGAAGTGTTTTTCCACAAAGACAATTACTCCAGGAAACCTTACATTCCACGCAGCCTTGTAGTCCATCTCTCCAAGGAAACTACTTCCTGACTTAAATCAATCTGCTGCTGTCTCAAATCAATTCTGTATTATCTCAGAAAACACATAACTGGGGAGGAAAAAAAAAACTGCAAACCAGTAATTAAGTAGAGTATATTATTTTTATGACGTGACCATATGACTTCCTTCTCACTGTGAGCAAAACCATCCCCCACTGAAAGCTCTCACCACTTCTCAATCAATCAATTTCCTTTTATATATTAAGAGGCCTTCAGCAGTGTCTAATTCCACCAGTTCACCAAAAAAAAAACAGAAATACAAAAAAAAAGATGACATGAAAAGGCTGCGAGATGCACTGAAAGGTTTCTTGTAAGTGCTGCTCAGTGGACAACTGCCAGAAAATACTGCAATGCTGACTTCCTCGTACGCCTGACATGGCAGTTACTACAGTTACAGGGAGTGGGTGAGGTTACAAGCGATTCGGGATGGAGTATTTCAGAGTGACCAAAAGAGGGCACAGGAAGCACTAACAAGAAAAAAAAGGATCTGAAAAGTCAAAATCGGCCTGGTTTACTCGCAGAAGTGTTTGAGGAAAGAAGATTCCTCTTTTTTTGGACAGTTGGTACGTTTATCTAAGAGGAGAAGAGGCAAGGTTCCTCCCCAGGTTCGCCGAACGAACCACTTGAGGCAACTCAACAAGTTTGAGAAGGGAAAGATGAGAGACCCATCAATATTAACTTACCACCGAGACCTCCTTTCCAAGCTCCTAAATATTTAATCGTCCTTGGACAGCTCTGTTGCTTCGTAGGCCGAGCCAGTGTGGATCCCTTCTACAAGACCACTCCTGTTCCTGCTCAATGAAGGCCTTGTCCGGTGGCACCACACTGCCCAAGGAACGGGCGTCTCCAAAGAATTCAGGATTTTTTTCCACCACAGGCAGCTCAAGGCTGACAGAGTTGGTTCACTGTGTCTTATTTAGAGAAGAGCATAAATCCTGAATTCAGGCTGGAAACCCGAGTATGCCCAGTAGATGGTTTAATTTACCTCTGGGCAAGCTGTCTCATCAGCACAGCCACTTTATACCTCAAGTCTTCATTTGCTGCAAAAACTAACCTTCTGTCCTTAACATATGAAAAAGCTCAACTGCAAGCTCTGCTGAACATTTTTTTCCCCAGGAGAGGAAGGGTGAAGTTGAGCTGTTGATGTTCTGATGGAAAGCAGAGAGGAGGAACCAGTTCTGCAACGGCCTAACGTGTCAACTGACAACAGAAACTGGAATGACACCTCTAACAAGCCACTTCCTTGTTCCATTTAAACCCTACCATGATGTTGCTTTTTGGCTTTTTAAACAGTACAGTACCTCGTTGCGCAGCATGAAATTATCCAAAAGAATCCTGGTGCAGATTTCACCCAAACAATGACGCGCTTCCGCATCTATCAAATATCCAAATCAGCTTTTTATGAGGTCGGTCAGTGAGGCTTTTTTTTCTGCTCTTACTACCGTGCCTTGGAAACGGAGCCTCTGTGTTTCAGCAGGCTTACAAGTGTAGCAGCAGGGCCAAGCTGCATCTCATGAGCCATGCATCATGTCAAGAAAGCACTCACTGGAGCATTTCAATTTGCTTTTGTGCGTCTCCCTAGCCTTCTTCACTGCCCCAGGTAGAGAAGAATGGAGGAGTGCATCACCCAATGTGAGTGAGTGAATGAGAGAGAGGGAGGGAGCTCGTGTGTGTGCGTGCGCGTGTGTCTGCATGTGCAAGAGACACAGAAAGAGTATCAGAGTGAGTGATGAGCTTCACAACCACTTCCTTCCAGCCTTCAAACCATCACAGAAGTCTCTCTTGTTTAATCCTCTGTCCTCTCTGTCAAGCTTTTTGAGCGTAATCCTGAAATACCTTGCAAAAATCCAGTTATGTAATTTTTTTTCTAAAAGTATCTACCATAGTTCAGCCCTGCCCTGTCACCTTAAAGCTGAACTGCAGCAGCGATGTGTGTTGTGTGTTTTAATGCTGTGGTAAAAATTCTACCAGTTTTATTTTGGGTAGCCTTTGTCGCACCAGACATGGTCCAAATACTTATTCAGGTCCACACTGGATGATGAAAGTACAATTAAAGATACAAGGGTCAAAAGAAAAACTCATTTGTGTTTTATATCTTACAGTATACCACGTTGCAATAAACTATGTTATCCATTTACTAATGTATGCTGTGTAAATAACAGTTAATGTATAATAAATTGATTAAACCACAAATGACTTCAAAGATATGCACCATGTAAGCAGAATATTAACTAAAAAAAGATATTTAATTCAATTGGTATGGCCGCAGCGAATGATTATTTTCAGTATCAATTAATCCCATTATTACTTTCTCCACTAATCAACGTGTTCATATGTCTTGTTGTATCTGATTAGCAGTCTAATCCTCACATTGGAGAATCTGGAACCAGATTTGTATTTTGTATTTAATCAATTGTAGACATAGCTTCAAAGTAATTTTCTGTTGATTGATTACTGGTTTCAGATTCACCATTTAGACCAAGGATTCTCAGCAAGAGAGGTAAAACTGCAGGGGCCACCTCAGGGTGCTGACCTTTCCAGTTTTTTATTTACTTCAGTGGTGTGTATTACCAGACAAATGTGTCATTAATCAAATCACAACAAAGTAATTGCCACACCAGGAACCTGGGGGCCTCTGAGAGTCTGGGGCCCCTGGGGAGTCGCCCACTTTGCCCTGTTAGTAATCCAGCCTTGGTTCGCTACAACGCAAACTACAGGAAATGTCATCTCTGCCACAGCAAAAGCAAACAGCCCTGACCCACGCGACCTTAGCCGGTGAGTGGAAGTGAAAACCTGAGCACGCAGATTAGCTCCTACTGTAGCATGAATAAGCTTTACGACCGAGAAAGAGTCAAGAATGTGTTGAAGACCTGTGAAAGTTACTGCAGGAGCTCTAAGTGCACAGAGACAGCACAGGGTGTCAGTATCCCCCAGATGATTTGTGTAGACTCTTCAACAAAAAGCAAAGGGGGAGGAAAAACAAAGCAAAAAGACGAAACATCACAGTCACATCCATAGTTAAATCACCGGGCTCATTTACAGAACATCCAGCAGGCTACATCCACTGCGCCCCGTCTGTGCAGACAAATGTGTCGACGGCAGCAGATTCCTGCCCGGCCGTCCTCTATCAGCTCCTCCTTGAGAACCTGTTTGCCCTGCCACGCCAGGGAGAAGGAGCATCGCCACCATTTTGATTGCTCTTCTCAGCCCCAGCATTGTCGCAGCACACTGTGTCAAGCTCACAGTCTCCTTGTCAGCAAGATTTCACACAGTGGCCAGGGGAACTGCAGAGCGTTGCACACAGCCGCACACACACACATACACGCAGAGACACACGTGCACACACGCACACACACACACGGGAACACGCTACAGCTTGCAAACACACCTCCTTCTCTCTCCTGACAGCCTGGTCAACACACACCTTTAGGATATAACGTGCGAAAAGTCACCTCAGGGCTTTACAGTGGACGCAGAGTGCATTAAAACAAAGACCTTGTTAGTAGACATGCACCAAACCCGATCCACTGGTCCTAATAACTTTTAAAGTCATTTAATAGCAGATAAATAAGCACAATCTTGCAATAACAGCCACACGTGCTGCCTAATAAACAGAGGCGGGGGGCGAGTGGGGAGGTGGGAGGGGGGGTCCACTAACCCCTCTGTAAATAATCAGTCTATAAATTACCAGGCAGACGATAAACCGGAGCACTTTACTTTGAAATCCAAAGCTGTCAAAGCAAATTTGTCCAGAAAGGCGACCAAAACAAAAGCAGAGAATCATCTTGAGAACTTCCTTAAAGAATTAGCAACAGCCATTACTTCACACACACAACAGAGAGAGAGAGAGAGAGAGAGAGAGCAAGTGTGTTGAGACCACTTTGTTGAACATTAACTACCTGCAAAAAAAAAAAAAAGAAACACCACACACACACTGCATTATACAGCATTAGAAATTCCTATCTCATTCATGTGTCCCTCAGCCGCCGCACACACAAACCTGCACGGCCCCACAGAGTAAAGTAACACACTTTATATCCACGAGCTGTGTTTTCATTCACCGTGTCCACCCAAAGCAGCACGCTCGTGGAGTCAAAGGCACTGAAGTTAACCTCGAAAAGCCCCAACTGGAACAGATCTAACCTCACTTTTTTTTTCTCTCCCTCTTCTTCTTCTGCTTCCCCTGAGCAGGCTAAACTTCCGAGCTGCAAACGCAGGGAAAAAAGAGGCAGGGGGGGGGGAAAGAGGAAGCAGCAGAAGGAGAAGAAGCAGAAGAAGCAGAAGAAGGTTGTGGCCGATCATTTTCTCAACGCAACCTTTGTTCTTGGCGTGAGGAGGGGATCCTGCCTGACTGCCTGCCTGCCTGCCTGACTCCTGGGGGCTCTCCTTGGAGACTCATCTGCTTTCCTCCATTTTATGGTGAAGCCCTCACTGGTGTCACATACCTGACTTGAGACCAGTGACAGCAAATAAGGCATCCACACAGTGCAGGGAGAGGGACACACACACACACACACACACATACACA
>JAOXYL010000042.1:13545388-13555412 GCA_028564955.1 Terapon puta
TGGTGAGCATCTCAGCATTTTGTCCAAAACACTGCTGTATCTTTGCGCACCTTCACAAAGCCACTTAATCTTCGATGTAGTTTTCTATAAATATCTCAGAGCCACATATTGATGAAATGTTCTATACAATTAAAGTCTGTGTATTTGAATTTTTGTCATGTAGTTTCTACTCCAGAACCATTTGAATCTGCTCCCATCCTCTGTCTCTCCCTTCATCCCTCTATCTACGTCTCTGTCTGCAGGCGGTGTCCAACGTCCCCAGTCCTTATCCCCATGTATGTAACAATAAATCTGCCCTGCTGCAGGAACTAAAAAGTCCCCAGGTGAGAGCTGTGCAAGGAGGCCCTCCTATCAAGGAACAGCCAAGCATACAGTGGACAGTGGCATCTCTGGGATTAAAAACTGCTGCATCCACTGTTCCCCTGGCCCATTGACGGATGGATAAAGCCTTGGACTTCACCTTATTGAAAGAAGGAGAGAGCGCCCGGGGAGCCATGAAATCCATAGACCCTTCTTTAAATGGGTTTGTAAGAGGCTTCCGCCTAGCAAACCACGGCTGAAAGAGCCCATTAAATAAAGCCCAGCTCCTCAGCAAGGAGCTGGGGCAGATTCATCAGAGAGAAGAAGGCAAAGATAATGATAGCTCATGGCCAGATGTGAGACGTTGGCTCGACTCGCATGTCATGTGGGACCATGTCAATAACAACAGCACCAGACAGACAAACAGTCCTTTCACACTTTCTCCTGCTACCTCTCTTTGGGGATTGTATCTTGCAGAGGCAGCTACATGTAAACACAAACATGAAGGCATAATGTACACATAGGTTTGGGACAGAGCGCATGAGTTAATTTGCCCCCAGAGTGGACCATTTTCTTACCTAACTCTTTTATCAGTCTTTTATTAACCAACCTTCAGCTTGTTTCTTCACACACCTTAGGCCAGTGAGCTGGACGTGAGTGCCGCAGAGCTCCACCTACAGCATATGCGCTGTCATTTTCATATGTCGAGCTGTGGATCAGGAATCAGGGTGGGGACATTTGCCCACCTTCTTTCTCCCTCGGTGGCTTGGCGAGACCTTCACAGCGAGAGAAGGTGGAATGCAGCCGGGGCAGATTTGAATATCAATGTGGTCAGATAGGATGGGAAGCTGCTGGAAGGAGGGAGGAAGGAAGGCTGTGGAGGGCCTCTGGCAGGACAGTGGGCTGAGATGGAGAGAGAGGGAGAGAGAGAGATTTGTCATTTGCTCTCCGTTCCACCTGCTCCCCTGTCATGCATCCTGCCGGGGGGGAAATACACCCTGATGTCTGAGGGAGACAGAGGGAAAAGGATGAGTGAGGTGGCGGCGTGGAGGGGTGGGGAAAGCAAATAGAGGAAGGAAGAGATGGACAGGAGTGAGAAGGAGACAAAGGAAAGCAAGATGGGAAATAAAAGAGACACAGTTATAGAAGAAAAGAGGGAAATATATGCACACTGTTGCGTATTTGAGGTGCCAGGTCCTGAAATGCAGGAGCTAACTACAGGGGCTGGCAGGTATGCAAATAGGAGGATGTACCAGTGCACCACCAGATTACTTTTCCTGCATTTGCTATTCATATATTTGCAAGGTGACTCACTTCAGACAAAGCAGGTGATCAAGAGCTCTTTCCTTTTCCCTCTCTCCTTCCCTCTTCCTCTTCCACATCTGAATGGCGAGGAGAAGAGCAGAGCAGGCAAGGCATGATGGATCCACAGCCTCAGCAGAAGTCATAAGCCTTGCAAATGCCGCAGCCCACAATTGCATGCCCGCAGATTTGATATGTATTCCGTCAGCAAACCCCATTTAATCCATTTTGCTGTCAGCCCAACCCCCCCCTCCCTCCCCTCTTAAAAGCATCTCGACTAATACAGGGAGAGTTTAGAGTGCGGGAAAGAGACAAACAAGACACCAACATGCATAGCTAACCATCACACCTGAATCACTGGGAAACTCTGAAAATTTTATCTTTATGCTTTTCACTTTGCCTCTGACCAATTCCTCTTGATTCAAGCCTGTACATAAAAGGCTGACTTTCCCAAAAGTCTCTCAGCATCGACATCTCCATCGACTAATTGCACAGTTAAAATTCTGTAATGTAAATGCATATACTTGACTTTGGGAATATACGTTGACCTGCCTCCTGCTGTTTGCTTAATGAACGTCGATTGAAACAGAATGCCACTACCTCTGCATGCAAATACTTATGAAAATATATAAAAAACATGTATGTCTTTCTAAGGTTTAGGTTTCAATCACAGTCCTGATTGTAGGTCTTTGTGCTGTATCCTGTCTTTTTCTGTGCTTTTCCTTAACACACATTTTGAAAGTTGACCTTCAGTCTCTTGAAACCAATATCCCTACGCAGACGTCCCAGCCCCAACTGCTCCCGTCATCACTTTGGTCTTTCCACATCCTCTCTAGTTCCTGTCTCAGCCCTTGTTATTCATCCAGCTTCTCATGTTCCTTCTTCTTGATGTTGCTGCCACCTGGGACCACCGCATGTATTTCCGCGGCTGTATTTTTCCTCCTTGTCCGATACTGTGCTGACCGCTTGCGTGGCCGACAATCATTCATCTCACTGGATTTGGAAGCTCTTCAGGATCCGAGACATGCTATTCTCAGCCCTTTGTGGTGCCTCTCTCATGTGGATTTGACGGGATTCAGCCCACATTGCACCTTTACAGAGGCAGCTACAAGGCCACATCATATTTATCTGATTGTCTTATTGTCTTATTAAGTCTCATCCCTAAAATGGGTCCAACTTTGACTTTGGATATGACTTTGATATTCGTCACAATCACAAAATCACTAAACCTTGACTCAGTTTCGGTCATTTTCCATTACAATAGAGTACCACTCAGCATGGGTGGAGTCGTCATTAAGGCAAAGCCATTAAGCCTGAAACTCCAGCAACATCTTTTGTTGTGCAGTACAAAACACACAAACAACTATGGAGGACATGGAGGCGATGGTGTACCTGCTGCTCGGTCTGAGGCTTTTTGCTAGATGCAAGGCAGATAAAGTGAGCGGAAGACGACTGTGGGAGGCGTCTGCAGCCAACTCCGTTGCATTTTAAAAATGGAGCAGTTGATTCTTATGAACGAGTTGCTCTCCTGACTCATCTAAGTGACATCACCCTGGCCAATCAATGGCCTGCTGTCTGGGTGAGGCAAGCCGAGTAGGTATGAGTGGAAAAGGGCTATATGTGTGCTCTGTACAGTTTCACTTTGGTACAGCTGCGTTTTAAGCTAAATGCTAACATGCATACAAGGACAATACAAAAATGTTCACTTTACTAGTTCTCGCATGTCGGCATGCTAACATTTGCTAATTAGCACTGAAAGCAATGTCGAGACCAATGCAAACATTGCTAGTTTTGCAGGTTTTTGATCGTAACGTGACGTAAAGCGCTTGAAATTTGCACTTGAAATTATTTTACTCAAAACCACCAAAATATTGATTTCATAGTAGCGATAGACTCATTGATACATTGTTCTTCAAGTACAAATGGTTGGACCAGATTTCATGTCAATCCATCCAGTGGTGTGGTAGACAGATTAACAGATCTTCGAGCCATGGAGTTAGAGTGGCTTGGCAGGACAAATATTCAGTGCTCCGATGTGAAGGGCAGAAATAGTCAGTTGCCAACATACAAAGATGATGGGGATTTATAAAGGCTTGAGCAGTCATATCATGGGAGTCACAGGTACAAAGCCGATGTATGTCTACAGGTATAGATCAATATATATATATGTATATTAGCATATTGATCTGGATTTTGCTATCCTTACCAGGCTCTCCACAAGCCTCTGAGGGCTTTGTCTTGGTGAGACTGAGATGAGTTCTTCCCTCCAGTTGTATTTGATGAAAACCTTCTAAGCTCTCAGTAAACACAAGGGAAAGTACTGCAGGGGAGAGAAATGTACATTTCATTTTAAAATTACGAATTTCTAACATTGTACCATCATATGAGTGGATGCAGTGGAAAAAAGAGGATATCTGTGATGCACCCAGAGCGCTCCAAGGTGCCACAGTCTCTTGAAGGTCACATTTCATCTCTCCACCAAGGCTGTCATGCAATCAGGAGAAATAAATGAAAAGCATGCAGCATCCTGAGGGGGGAAAACCACAACAAACACCAAGCTGTGTTATTCTGAATACTCACAGAGGGGATTTTTGAATCTGTTCAATACGTCTCATAAATCATAATATTTAAAAATTTCCATTTCTTTATATATATTCTATTCATTTCTACTTTAGGCAAGAAGACTCCAAACTGCCAGTCATGTTTGGAAATGTCTGTTCAGGATGACAGCCCCAATATTTGTGAAATTCATTTTGGGTGAAATTTTTTTCTTTGGGTCAAATCTCAAGAATCAGATCCAAGACTCTAGGCAACATAGTGACCTATATTTTCTTGTGTGGCCAGTTCCCTCACATGACTTGGTTGTTTCGCTTCAACCAGTTCTGGGTGCTGCTCTTTTCCCTGATTTCTAATGATGTATTTAATATAAGATATTTAAGTATGAAAATACATTTGAAATGCATGAAATTATGAAAAGTAGAATCATGCTGAATTGTAAGACATGTTCTATTATGACTGCGGGTTCTCATGTAGACATTCTTTAACAAGGGAAAAGAAATATCCATATATATTATGCATTATAATATGATGTTCCCAGTATACCTTTTGTGGAGAATGCTCTTAATAAGCCAAGGAGCTAAAAGTGTTTCCATATAATTTGTAAACACTGCAGTCTATAACAATTAATTAATGTTAATTGAAAATTTAAGACTAATTCATTTTTATCAACCTGAATGGATATTTGAATAATCCAATTTACTTTCTTTAATTCCAGGATAATTGAGAGCTCGCTACAAAAACAAGAAGTGACCAGCGGCTAAATCATAGTCCATGAAAGGACACTTAATGTTGTATTTTTCCCTCATTCCTTGAATCCACTTCTAGTAAGGTCATGGTTGTCAATAAAAAAGATATGGAAGCAGGTATGAAATATTAAAGCTGGGGCGTAACTCCAGCAAGCACAGAAGAAGTTGTCGGCATTTAATTTCACTTCTTTGTTGAGATTTCTTCCTGAGACAGTTGGCGGCGTCAGCAGATTCTCGCCACTGGCACGAAATTCATGGGACAAGTGTCCATGTCAGCACTTTCTCCCCCCCTCAGCCGGTGTATAAAAGGACATCACACTTGTCAGCTGCGGTAAGCCGAAATTATAAGGACAAATAAAATGGTGTGTCTGTGAGCGGGGCTTTTCAAAGAGGATGTCTTTTTGGCTGAACAATATGAGAACTTGTACAGGGTCCTCGCATGGGCCCGACAGATCGTGTACCTCCTCTGTGTTTGTGTGTGGTGTGTGTGTGTGTGTGTGAGAGAGAGAGAGAGAGAGAGAGAGAGAGAGCGAGAGAGAGAGAGAGAACGGTGTGAATATCAGTGTGTGCATGTTGGCCTGTGTGTCATTGTGTGTAACTCTGCAGGTTTGTAGGCTTTTGGTGTGATACCTGCATGTAAAGAATAATTATTATTACACACCTTAAGTTGAACTCAATCAGAAATCAATTTTTGTTTCAAAAAAATATAAAATATGGTGACACATCTGCCATTGTGCACACATTTTTTTGATCTTTCATGAGGAAAAAACATTTTAGTAAAAAATGTTTTGACCTTCAAACCTCTTGATGGGTGACGCCACTGTTGACCTGTAGATCTGCTATCAGCCACTGAACACTGACTACTGACACTCACCTTCCAGATGTTGATACAATCTGGTTATTCCCCTTTTTAAATCAGATGTTTGTTCCAGATTTAATCCTAACCCTAACCCTTTTACAGCAATTCAGCATTTGGAAGGGCCCATTGTTTAATCAATGGCTAACTCACTCCCACTTGGGAAATGAGAGCTCCATTGGAAAGCGGAAGCTGGTCAGCCTGCTTTGACAAAATAAGCACCCATTAGCACCAGATGTTACTTCTCGTTTGTGACGTTTGAACTCCTGCTGAGTCACAGCCGGCTCACTGTGAGCTAGTATTTCCTGTCTGTCTTCAGTGGGTCCAGTTGTGGTGACGGTTAGTGACCAGACTTGTGTGTCAAGTCAAAACTCAACACATTATATATACACATTTTTTATTCATAGATTTTATTCCTAAAACAGATTATTATACAGAGAAGTAGACTAAAAAATAAACTAATCTAAGGGATCTGTATCCAGGCAGATTTTCATGTAATGTAAAAAAAAAATAAGTTAACTGCTTGTGTAGCTGTTAATTGAAAAAGTATTTCTTAAGCATTATTCTTGGTGCTCACCCACACAAAAATTATAACTATACAAAAATCTACCAGTGTCAGTCTTTACCGCAGATTCACGCCTCCTGCAGAGCACTAATGTAAGGCGGGTGTTCTCACTGCAGAGAAAGAAATTAAATTTAAACGTATTAACGATTTTAAACCAATGATGTAGTGTTGATTTCTAATTTCGGTTCGGCCTTGTTATAAGGCGATAACACCCTTCATGAGCTTCCCATTGACACAGTCATACTCAGCGCTAGTTTGCAAGTGAGTGCGAGGTGACTCAGGTTAGGAATTAGTAGCTGGTAGGTGTGGATTAAGGTTTCTGCTTATTAGCCAGAGGTAGCAGAGCCCTAATCCACATCCTCCCTCACAGCATACACACACATACGCATAGGCCTATATATCCTTCACAAGCAGAAACAAACACCCTGCTCAATCCATTATAAAAGTTTACATTCATCAATTTTGCATGACCAAGTGGCAGGAGTCTCTCTTTCAGGTTTTACACATAGAGCTGCTGATGTAACCAGGTGGAAATGACAGGAGGGTTGCAGCAGGTGTATAGGTTGAGATTTTATCTGAGAAAACTGTGGGAATGGCTGCAATGTTGCAGTCCGCCCGAGTCTGGATTACGGCTGCTGTGTTTTTCTGTGGCTTCTGAATCTGCGAGATGGAGCTGGAGCAGAGGTCCGCAGAAGTCTAATCCTCCCCAGTTCTATAAAAAATCCTCACAGGGCGTCATTATGAAGTTATTGATCTGATGACTGTCTGTGCTGAATGTCACAGCAAAGAGACAGAGGTAATTTTCTTGGCGGTTGAAGGCATCAAAATTGCACTGCGCTGTTTTGCTGCAGCTATAAAAATTAGTTGTGAGGTGTGCGCTACTATGAGGTATAATTGTGGGAAGTGACACCTCCTGTGAGAGGAGGTCAAATCAAGGGCAAAAGTGGGATGAGCAGCAATCAGTGTTTATTATTGCTTCATCTTCATGAGAGAGTGCTCATATGAATTTAGTATAGTTATACTGCCGATAAATCTCTTCACTTATTTTGTTCCATTACTGGATACTAAGAATGGGAAGTCTTATTGCTGATAATTCTAATAATTATAGATACTTTGAATGTTTGTACTTTACTTTAAAGCTCCACATTTGTGTGAGAGGATTCCTAAATGTTAAATACACCAGAATAATACAGATATACCAATTATGAAATCTATTTAGCATTAGCATTAAGCGGAGGGGCAGAAGAACAATTGTCAAATTATGCTAATTTCTATCTTTCTTTTTCTACATTTACATATATACATATACATATTACATATTCATGTATATTTCTTCTCCACTCATGTCACAGTGACAGATATATTTAACACATTCAGGCTCTTTCACTCCTATTTAACTCTGTCGTGACTCCAGAGGCATCTAAGTCATCCATCAATCTGTGAATCTCTGAGGAGCGCTGCATCAAAATCGCCTCCATTCTTCCATTTTCTTGTTGTTTTTGTTTGTTTATTTCAGAAAAGAGAAGCACTCAGCAAGGCAGTGCTATATGATTAACGTGTTACCTCTTCATCTTAAAGTAGTTTATCAAATTAAAATGAAAACGTAAATAATAATAATGATTTTTGAACACCATAGTTGTCTGCACTCAATCATGGTTGCCGACATGAAAAGCGAGTTCTATAGAAAGTTTGTTCCTGTGAAAGTTAAGAGGGAACAGTGTGGTGATGTGTTGATTTTTGGGCTGTGCGAATGTTTTGCTTCTCCTTAATTATCTGTTTTACAAGATGCGCGCAGGAAAACTTTAAATACCTGAAAGTCAATACTCCACTGCCACCGTTTTTCTGCGGCAACTATATAGAAAAATGTTGGGGGGAAAAAGCGCACGGTAATTAGGTTTGTGTTGAGTGGAATTAAAATTTGGATGTGAGTGATGTCAACAGCAGTGCAGCGGGAATGAAAACAACATCTTGATGATCCAGTCGGTTTGTGAGCTAATTGGTGTACATCGACAGTGACAGCTCTGGGGGGCTGCAAGGTTTTTGAGCTGCAAGGTGATCATTTCTGCTTAAAATTAAAAAAAAAAAAAATCACCAGTGTAGGTGGGTACGCCTTGGTGGGAAGTATACTATGTGTCTGCATTTGTTAACATTCATTTTCCTGCTCTTGATGGACATCCATTCTTCCTAAGTGCCTGTGTGTGAGACCACTTTGCATGCATTCACAGTCACATTTCGTTCTGACAGAATGTGAAACATAGTTATTTGGAAAGGCAGTTTTCATAAACAAAATGTATGTAACCGAGTGAATCCCCCATGTATTTGTCACCCTTTCTGACTTTTGCTTGTTGCTCCTCGCGTTCTGCTGTACACACTCCTCTCTCCTCTGCATATAATCATGTGGGAGGGCACCACAGCTCTCAAAGGCTGCACCTTTGTAGTGCGAAAGAAAATAAGAGACAAATCTGAACTGCGTCTGAAGGAGCTCCACCTTATCTCGGAGACAGTGGAGGCAGCTTTTCAGGCTAGCGATGTTTTATATTCAGGGGTAATATCCGGATTCAGATGAACAGAGGAACCCAGGTGTATCTGGCCACTGTCGGTGCAGAATTCAATCAAAGCCAAACCAGATCTGCTCCAGCTCTCCTTCCATTTCCTCCCTCACTATTTCTCTTAATGCCATTTCCATTCCCACTGCTCTATTGGCATTGATGACAGATGAGCGGTGTTGCTGCAGCACCTAAAAACATTTGACTTCTTTTACCAATTGTATCTGTATGTATGATACTATACATATATTGATTATTTTATTCAACAGCAAGAGACCTTTGTTGCATCTCTATTTTCCATCTTTATATTTTTCTCCTCCTGTAAGTTCTCATTATTCAGTTCATGAATTGGAATCGGATCAGTCATGTTACTTTTCTTTGGTTAAAATAATTTGTTTACAACTTATTTTCTGACTTTGACTCTCATGCAGATTTAAGTTTTATTTTATACTGAACAAACAGTCAAAAATGTTGATGTGGTGTCTTGGAGTCTTCAAGATCTACTTATTGGCTTCCACCAGTATCTCATGGTTTCTTTTTTAATTATTTTTCAAATATGTGAAAATTGACAACGACTTTAATTTACTGTGTTTGTGTTGAAGAGGGAATGGAAACTAATCACCTCTAACTGTGTGGTTGGACTTACAAGTAAGTATTGTACTCCTTACTCCATCGTGTGCAGTGGGTAGCTGTAATCATGAACCCTAACCCTCAATTTACATAAAAAAAATGGTTTGGTCATGAAAAAACAATTGATTATCGAAGAATAATTCCCAACCTTTGTGTCTTGCAATTATTACAAAAAATATGCACATTGACATATCAGTATGGATAATACCATAAATAAATATTTATTAAGATATCAGTCACAGGTGGTACCACTGTTAAGTAGTGTGAAAATATGTAATTTTAATAGCTATTTGGAAATAGTTGCTGGCCTAAAAGATGGGAAGCTCTTCATCCAGTCATGGTCTGTGGTGCACGTTTGCTTCTGTGTGTAAATGTGATCACACTTTGTTGGGAGGGGATTGGATTTTCTCCCTCCATTTGGGCCACCAGTGATTAGATGAGTCTATGTCTGAGAGTTTAATCCTTGTTGGAAGGAGCACCAAGTTGCATGTGGCTCACACACACACACACACACACACAC
>JAOXYL010000042.1:13641385-13658314 GCA_028564955.1 Terapon puta
GACACAGACATCATGACTTCATCCTTTTAACAATGTACCTCATTCTTCTCTCTCTTTCCCCCATACTACCTTGTGATCAACATCCTGTGACGTTGCAACCTGCAGGCCAGCCATGACAGTTCCTCCTGCGTCTGTGAGATTACTCAATAGCAACTTCTGACCAAACTTGATTTAGCAAACCAAAGATGTCAGCGTGCAGTGACTTTGCAGAACACGTGTGGAAACCTGGCTCTTGTAAGAACTGCTTCCACCCGCTAAGTGCGCACCACAAGACTGTCGGCAGCCTGGGTGGCAGCGCGCCTGCCTCTTGTTTGAAGAGCAGCCTGGGAGGCGATGAAGAAGCTGGAGTAACATCGCCTTCACCCTACAGCAAGCCAACCATTGCTGTCAAACCCACTATGATGAGCCTTGACACCAACGAGTCAATGACTGATGTCAACATGAATATAGAGCAGGTGACGTTCTTAAGTCTCTTTCTTGTGACAAACCTCAGTTTACCACTACCTAGAATGATATTTGTGTTATATCTGTTATATAATGTGTATGTGTCATGTTTTTGTGTGACAGGAGAACACAAAGAGCCCAGTTGAGCGTTTGGGCCTGAAGAATCTTTTGGACCTGTCGTCTCTTTACATTGACAGTAATGGCTGCAACAAGGCCCATAGAGAGGCAGTTCTCCAGAGTCCAGAGACCAAGATGGACTACAACAACTGCTTCTTATCCCCTAACATCCTGCCTAAAGACTCAATGATCATCAGCAATATCTTTGTCACCCAGGAGGAGGGCAGAGGTTCTCAGAACTTGAAGAAAAATGCCAATGGAGACGCCTGTAGGCAGCAGAATACAACCACTGCTAAAACCAAGAGCACTTATAATGGAATTGGTGTAAACACCAGGGCCAATTCACAGGAGTCTCACAAGGCTCCTGTGGAGATACCTTTTTCTGTGGATGTTGCCCCTTCCAGTCCAACCGCAGTTCACAGCAATGGCATCAGCAGTGGGAGTACTACTGCTACATTGAAGACATCTAGCACTTCCCCCACCACAGCCTTAAGTGTAGACACAACTAGCCACAATCTTCCACCACTGCTCCACTCTCCTCCTGTCCTGTCGAAACAGACCAGCCTATCGGACTCCTCTTGTTCTTATCGTAGCAGTACAGATTCCCTTCCTGGTGCAGAGGGGTCAGGGGGAAGACAGGTTAGGTCAGGGAGCCCCCAAAGCCCAACAGCCCTTGGTAGTTTACAATCTGCTCCCAACTCTCCCAATGGAAAGACAGATTCAGAACCCATTTATGCAGAGAGCACCAAGAAAAAGCGCAGGCCGCAAGGAAATGGGATTCAGTCTCATCCTGAGTCACCAAACCAGACTAAGAACTCTTCACAGTGCTCTGAGCTTGAGCTTTCAGGAGAGAGTCAGCGGGCCACCATCACCGTAATGGCCGCCCACACTGAGGAGAACAACAGGACTTTCTATCTGAGCAGCCCAGATTCAGCCATCAGCACCCAAAGCCACTTCAGCCCCACAGCACGTAAAGACCCCAGCAGCCCGGCCTTCCGCTGGCCCAGCCCTAGTCACAGCGCACCGTCATTGACCGCAGAAGTCAATCTCGCCCCAACTCTCCATCCTAAACCTCAGTCTAGTCCACCCATTCCCCCCAAAAGGACCTCCCGTTCCCCCAAATTGGGCACCTCTAGTCTTTCACCGTCCATGTCTTCTCCAGTACCTCTGCCTGATCTCCCCAAACTGGGCACCTCCAGCCTCTCACCGTCCTTCTCGTCTCCCGTCCCTCTCCCCGAACTCCCCATGCTTTTCCTGGTTTCTGCTAGAGAAGGCCACTTCAAGGTCCATACAGAGAACCACAGTGCGGCAGTGTCCGAACGCTGGCACAAGCCTCACCACCACAGTTCTGGCTGGAACTGTCGCATCGAGGAAGAAGAGGAGGAGGAGGAGCGGAAAGAGGCGGAGAAGAAGAAGCCGGCCGCCAACCCGGGGATAACCTCTCGGGTGACAGGCCTGGTCAATGGTGCCGCTGTCTGGAAGGAGGCCAGAGACTGTAAGGCCCACAGCAGCCCCCCTCCGATGACAGAGCCAGGCACGGCCCCCCCGTCTGCCCCCAACAATGGTGCCTGTCAGGGGGAGACTGAGGGCACCGGTGCAGAGGAGGAGGGCAAGCATAACGGGAGCATGCCGGCCAGGCAACCGTTGCATGGCAGCTCATCAGAGCTGCTGGCAGCGGGGAAGGGAGCTGCCAACAATGAACCCAATCCACCTCCTCCCCCACCTAAGAAACTGCACAGGTAAGAAGAACAAAGATCTTTTTGTTTAGCACTCACACATTCAATTATTAACCCCTCAAACAGGACAGAACACCAGTGCCATATCTGGATAGGACTAGATTTGGCATTTAGATATGATAATTGATTTATCTCTTTTGAGTTAATCATGACAAATAATTACAGAACTTTGTATAGATGTGAGGGACCAATAGACACAAATCAAAGGATTCACTTTAAAGTAGAAAGAAATGAAAGGCAGTTCTCAACAATTGGGGAGCTCTGACAAAGAGATGATGAGAATTTTCTTGGGCTAAAAGGCTTACATGATTACTTCCATCTCGTCCTTAAATTAGCTGAAGTGAAGTTTCTTTTTTCCAAGTGTCACTGTATTTTACGCAGTGATTGGTTTAAAATACTTAATTTCAACGGAAAACATTTAGTGGTGCAGAATGTCATTTCCAACAAACCCCCTATTCTATGTAACTTCTTTTTGTTAAATAAGGGCAGTGCTCTGTATATCCAGCAGCTATCTTGAAGACAGGCTGGTCTTAATTGTTGTTTACGATAAGGCAGCCATGTAAAAGAAGAAGGCTAATAGAGGTTTAATTACACGCTCGCATTCTACACATTTGCTGTAAGATGAATGCTGTACATTTATCAAACTTAAACTCCCATTATAGCTCATGTTTGCGTGCCCATCCTTATGTCTCCTACCTGAGACTTGCATTAGAATTAATGGGCCTGTAATTCAACTATGGGACTGTGGTTTCTTTATATTCCATAATTTAGCACTTCCAGCATGCACTTAGTCTAAATGCACGAATGCATTTTGCTCGCTGATGGGACAGTATATATGTGTATGGTGTTGGTGCTGCGTCTGGAAAATACTGCCTGTGACTATGCGCATGTGCACATACATGCATCTTGCTGCAGTCATCTGTGTGTGTGTTACTGTACCCTCTCCTTTCACAGCATCATTATTCAGCCTTGAATCAGCCTCCATTCTAGCGCTGCGTGATCATTCAAACTGTGCCGGCATATTCCTCAATGCATGCCTTGTTCTATTCATGCCAGCAATGTGACTTTTTCAATTCTAATTAACACACAAAATGAGTCTGTTAAATAGTCCCCTGCTGTGTCACGTTGCTGTAAGTTTGTTTTGGCTGCAGTAGAATAGACAGAACTGTAAAAAAGAAAAAAAAGGGCCTTGTTCCATTGATATTGTCATACGGGGACAAAGCTGTCATTAGCAGGCGTTCAGATGCATGTTTTGGCAGTACTATTGGATTTGCTTTAACTTCATATTCACATGTTGCTGTTGTGGTGGGCCTGGTTAGTTTAAGCCTGGTTATAGTATCAATTTCAGCACTTACAGGATGTGCTGAAATTTTCACCTTTATTCGTGACTCACACTGTTGTGACCTACTCTACACAGAGCTCCTAGCCTACATAGCCATATATTAACAGTAACATTTGTGCACGTGCTTTAACCTGAGTCTGCATGAGACTAAGAATACACTCCGCCGTCTGAGTCAGTCAGCCAAAGCAGCGACAGAGACCTTGTGTTGCAGTTATTAGAGCATCAAATGATGTCCTCAAAATAAACTTAGCTTTGTCTGGGACAACACGATGAAGTGTAACACGCGGCTGTGACTTCCTCAAAAGAAACAGATGTTCCTCCATCTTAGGCTGCCAGAGTCAGCAAAAGCTGAGTGGGAATGTTTTACTGTCAAAAACACAGATTGCTGATCGCATTTCAAGGGCCCTGATGTTTGCAGTAATCCTAGTAAGGACCCATCTCTCCTGTTATGACATTGCCAACATTCTGCACTGATAAAAATACACCTTGTTGAGACACATGTGGGAACATGCCTCGAGCCCTCTAACCACACTTGTGGCTTTAGCGTTGTTCCAAGTTTATCAGCGGCTTTAGTGTGTTTAATCAACAAGTGTCACCAGGCATGTACTGGAGACTCTGTGACAAAGTGCCGCAGGGAATCAGAAACGAAATTCAGTCTGCAAAGCAATCTTCATGAAAAAAAATTTATTGACAGAAGAGGGACTGTGTCTGGAATGAATGGAAAACATTCACAATACAAGATATGTGTGCACATGCACCCCGTGAAGCAGCGATTTGATGTGCTGAATCATTTAAAAGCCACAGATGGTTCAAAAAGTCCACCTCCCCGGGCCTTTGATCACAGTGGAAAACACCGAATCCTCTCATTCTTCATAAGAGGTCAACCCTCATATCATGTGGTGGGTCAGCATAAGAGGTGTGTGTGTGTTTGCGCATGTGCCTGTCATGCATGAGTTTGTGAGAAAGTACTCTTTAATGGGGAAGGCGTGTCAACTGGTCAGCGGAGATTGCCAAAGGGAGGGGCTTTACTGAACAGATTGTTGCCCCTGGCAACTCCCAAACTGTCCCAGTCTGGCAGCCCGTTGCTACCAGTAGAGGTAGAATTTATAGATCGGCCATGCGGTTTTAAGTCCACTGAGTGTGACTTGGGTTTGAATTGCCTTTTGCTCTTTATACTATCGTTCCAAGATGTGCAGCCCCTCCCTTCACAGAGCCACCCCGATCCCTTCTGTGCCGCAGAACAGATAGCATCTTGTTGCCGCCTGACAGACCTAAATCTGCTCTAAAGTGAACTACTAGGTCATTGAGGGAACGCTATATATGAGCTATGGGTGCTTTAATTTTGCACATCTAATGGGTGCTGCTGCTGCTGAGAGAGACTTTAAATATATGTATGACTCGTGTGGAGCCAGGGTTGTGTTACTACACATGGAGGGGCTTTAGGGAGACACCGGTCTGATCCAGGGGCATTTTGTGCCCGCCAGCCCAACAAGGACCTCAACCTCTGCAACATGAGGTATGCTCTGAGCGGCATCTTTTTCTTATGCATGTCCTCAGTGAGACACCACAACATCTATCAGAAGTAGCCCTGGAGTTTGAGCATGTTTCAGGAAGATCGTAATAGACCACAGAGCCCACGGAGGTAAGCACAGGCCTCGGCTTATTTTCACACCTCAGCAGTCAAAATTCAGAGGTGGCTTTGAGTGACAGTGTCAGATGGCACGTTGTTAACTTTTTTGCTCGCCATTTAATTTTTCCTCCCGTTATAGCACCCCATCCTTTGTTGTTCTGATAATTTCTTCTAATCCTGTTTTACCTAGATTATTTTATAACGTTTATTTGAGCCCATCCAGTTGATGAGATTAAGACAGTGGAAAGATGAAGAGGGCGAGAAGTGAAATTAAACAGTGTCATCGGCTACTTTACGAGATGTGGTGCAAATAAAAGAAAGTGGGCTGTAATGAAGAAGACATAGAGATAGGTGACAGAGAAGATAACAAGGCAAGGTTGAAACAAAGATCCATTAATGTTTGACACCGATCCCTTGTTATCTGGAGCAAAGACATGGGTTATATGGCTATATAGCCATGGTGACTATCCTAAATCAGAGTCAGACACAATGCATGCCATTCTTCTCTGCACTGTATTGTAACATACAAGGTTTCACAACAACCAAAACCCATGTGCCACAATTTGAACCAATATAACAGCAACAAACAGCAGTAAATTCTACCTTTTTGTGAGTTTATAAAGTTCCTTTGTTTAATCAAAATGTGAACATTATAAACTCTTTTGTTGCACTGCTCTTGTGGAGGTTTGCATTATATGGTATTCATGATACCACCTGAGTATAAGTCAATGTGCTTTTCTACCTCATTTTCACAAAACCCTTTACTCTAATTATGAATTCTGCACAATTATATACAATTCATCACTCATAATGTTGTATAACCAGCATGACTTTCCCTAAACACTTATTTTCCCTCCACAAACAGCTGTTGAAAGTGAGTGTGAGTTTGCATATCTTTCATCTGTGTAACTGAGCGTTGGCCACCATATCTACATAGTGCTTCTTCTCTCCGATGTCATTGTTTTATGTATAATTACGACAGAGGGGGCTCTAAATAAGAGTCAGGAAGTGAAACCGGTCATGTGAACCTGATCCACAATAACATCAACAACACTGCAGCTGAGTCTCTTTTTACACTGTCAGACTGCTATCTGTAGCTAGTTAGCTGTAACCCCAGTCTGATCCCTTCTTTTTTAAAAAAAACTCCACTGGCTCCTCTCGCACAGCTTTATTAATACCTCACACATGTCAGGGTCGCATGTGTGTCAGCAGATCCAATGTGTTTCTTACTGTAGCGTGATTGTTTACATTCTAAATCTGGGCTGCTGTCGTTGCCGGGCTGATTGCAGAAACCTTGCCTGACGTGTTTACCGTCCAATCCTGAAATCTCACGTAGACTCTTGCTTAGTGTTAAGTGATTAGATCTGTTCTGAGGAAATTAGTAATGAAGATGTCTATTAATAGATGTTTAGGCTGAAACAGGACATTCGGAGTGAAAGGATGAAATCCTGATGAATGGTGCTACTTTTATGTGACATAAGAAACTGTAGGGATTTTATGAAATTTGAGTTCAGCTAAATTCTCATTAATTTTGACACTAACTCCATCTGGCTATAGATAACCAGGGCTTGTAGAGCTGAAATGATTAGCCACTTAATAGAGGATTGAATTCGATTAAGGTCGATCTATTAATGAAGTAATTTTTCAAAAGTGAAATTGCCAAACATTTTATGATACCAGCATCTCAAACACTGAGATTTGCTGCTTTTAGACATTACAATAAATGCAAAAATGCTAATAAAAAATTTGTGAGATAATGAAAATGCATGTTAGATGCAGCTCCAAAGTGCTTGTGTATCCTGACATGCAGCCCTAATCTGACTCAAGGTCTTTCTTTGCATGCCCTTGCTCAGATAAGTCATTCATCCACGCTCATCCTCCCGCAGGACATAAGCAATGACATTCTTTTGCCAAGGAAAATCTCATGTTTTGGATACAAATCCTGAAGAGAGATCTGGAGTGAGACATGCACAGGCGCACACATGCACATGGCCTCATAATCCCTGCACACATTACCATTTCTCCCCTGCCTCAGCATTTCCACTGCCTTTCATCACTGTTCTTTTGTCTGTAAAACGATAGCGGATCCTTTAGCTAACTGCCCACAGAGAATACCTAACCCTTTGTCTCCCCCCAGCGCTCCTCTCCTTTTCTCCTCCTCATCTGTTTGTTCTGCTGATTTATGGCGGAATTGAAGTCAGGGGCTGGCAGATAAATGGAGAGGAGTCATTTTGTGATGGAAGAGAGAGGAAAGCAAGATGAAGGGATGGGATTGGGACCCTGCTTCCCCGAGCCATTAGCGGGTATAATGAGACAAGTGAATGGCTGTCACTCAGCCTAATTGGTCACCTTGATTAGGAAGTCTGCTCATGCACAGTTTTTTCATTGCTATTATAAGTGGCCATCATGGTAGTTAGGCAAACTGAACAGGAAGAAGGCAAAGCTTCTTTCTGCTGCATAAATAAAATCTTGCAAATGGAAAGTTTTATTCATAAGCAGTAAAACACACTTACAATAATTCACATACACAATAATTCTCTCAGGGGCTTTGCTGCTATTTTTTTAAGTGTGGTATTTTATGCCTTTATTTATAACCTGTGGTAGAGAGATGACAGGAAGTTAGCAAGAGAGAAAGAGAGAGAGAAAGGAAATGACCCAGCTGGATGCAAACAGAGAGTGTTGCAGTCAAGGTAGGCACGTTAAACTTAGACCATCATCATCACTCGGCCTGGTGTGACCAATAGGTAACTGTGGCAAGTGTTAGCAATCTATTGATAGCTACTGCTGTGTAAGTGACATCAGTGGAGTTAGTTTGCAGAGGCATAGAGATGAAATCCAAAGCACTATTATCACAGTTATGGCTGAGTTATAGATATGACTGAGTGGTAGAGCACTTCAGGCGATTGACTGTCTTCAAACGAGGAGCCAATATCAGAAAAATGCCAAACCATCACATCTGATAGACTCAAAGTGTTTAATGAGATTTTTCTTGTTGTTGTTTTTAAGTAAGCAGTTGGAGTCATAAATCAGCACTGAATGAAGAACTGAGATTCCACAAACAAGGAAGTGAAATGATTCCTTACGTAGCTTGTTCGTCATTTAAAACAAAACCGCGTCCTCGCTCATGTGGACTTTGTTAATAATACGTCGTGCAGAAAGAGGCACATCAAGGGGAAGTGGAGTGGTTCCACATTTATACACAGACACACAAAGAGAAAATATTCTATATTTCAGCAGAAAACCTGCAGACTAACTACTAGGGGATTGCACTTGGCTTTGCTGATATTTTGTAAAAGCTGAGACACACAGACAGCAGTTCAGACAGAAAAAATGTATGAAAAACATAGCTCGAATGCATGGTTATTTATATCTCATTCACCTTGTCACATACACTTAACTCATTTCTGTTTTTTTCCATTACAGAGGATGCAGTAAGATGAGTGGCAGCAATATGGAGCTCGACCGCTTCGGCCAACAAAGCTCAGCGGAGAGCCCGACTTCTTCTCTACGGGGCTTGAGCAGTGCCAGCCTACCCACAGCTTCCACTGACAACCTTACTGCTGACACCGGTAAGAGTTGCTCACACTAAGAGGATTTATTGAAATATCGGAGCGGCACGCCTGTCTGCTCCAATAGAAACATTCTCAAGGAGTCCAAGGATCATATTTGTCCAGTGTCTGATAAAGCAAAGATTTGAAGTTTACCGAGCAAGTTGGGCACTCTTTTCACAGCTTCTACAGATGTGCAAACTGGGATGCTTAAGTTGCCGTGTGTTTGCCTGCATGTTAGTCGTTTCGTCACGCATAACGTTGAAGATGAACTTTGGCCAGAGTGAGACTATGCAACGACAGTGAAAAAGAGGAAAGGCAGTGCTGCAAGATTTACAGCAGCAGCCTGTCAGCTTTATCACTTCTCTTCCTCTTTCGTCGAGTCCAGATGTAGGCTACAGTTTGTTTTGATGGTGTGTTCATTTTCATGACTTCGGGATTTCGACCATCGTCAGACTCGACTGGCTCAGAATGAATGGCGTGCATCCTTGGTTTAAAAATTATTGTCATCCTTCACATGTCAGCTTTAAACCTCTGTGGCACTCAGACGCTTGTAATTGCTGTAACTTCCTGGGCAGTGTTGTTTGAAGAGATAATTATGGACTCTGATAACGAGGGAAAAAGGGCTTGGCTACATCCTACAGAGCACTTTTTTTTCTTTACAGTCTTCCCTCTCTGTGAAAGCAGTTATTGAAGACTGCACCGCACAATTATCTCAGTATCTGTCTCCTCTGGTGTAATGTCAAGTTCCAACTTTAAGTCTTTAATTGACAAATGGATCATAATTGGATGGAAGATGTTTTGAGCGTCAGCTTGAACTCTGGATTGTGGAAATTTCCAGTTCTTTTGAGGAAACAAGGTATGTGTTTGTACCAAGGCTAAGCAGTAGGCAGCGACAGGGTGTAGTAAATAAATCACATTCACAGCTGTCACCCAGGAATATGCAAGTCTGTGAGTGCTGTGAGGTTTCAGGAAATTGACTCACAAGGACACTGAGGGAAAAAAAGAATAATAGTGTGAATCCAGTGAAAAGAACCATATATTGGTTGTTGGTTTCTGTCTGTATCTGTGTTGTGTTTATCTGTATGTCCCTTTACAAAGTCTATGTCTGTCAGTTAACTCTATTAAAGGATGTATCATATGTCTGAGTATGAAGCTACAGTCAGGTGCCAGTTAGCTTAAAATAATATGTGGTGGAAGGTGGGAACAGTCTGTCCAAAGGTAGCACCGATTAACATCTTGTTTAAGTTGCACAAAAGGGTGGTGGTAAGATGATATGAAGTTACCCTTGGACAGACCCAGGCCTGCTCGCTTTTATGCTAAGCTAAGATAAGATATCTGGCTGCTGCTTATAGCTTTGTATCCGGGGTACATGTATGGTATCAAACATCTCATCTATCTCTCGGCAGGAAAGCAAACAAACTCTGATGTAAAACTATTCCTTTCATAATATTTATATCTTCTGAAATATTAAGTTTGTGTTTATTTAAATAGTTTGTTTGCTCCCCTATATGAGCAGTACACTGTACTTGTCTGACTGTTTTCCCTAACTGTCTGGCAGACGTACTAATATAAATTTTTTTTCTCTTTACTCAGGTTCTCGGGATGCTTCACGGATGTCTTGTTCCTCTCCCTTTCCCAGAAGCCCAGTGGCCTCAGCCCCGGGTTCTCCTCACCCGCCCTCCTTTAACAGCTTAGGGAACCAGCCACCTCCACTTCCAGAGAAAAAGATGGTCAACCGCACTGTATCAGCTCCCGATGCCACAAATGGAAAACCGTTTGTCCGAGCGTACCCACGCCTCCCATTCACAGGCTCGGAAAGCAACGTGTGTCGACCTTCTGATATTGGCTCTCGATCCAGTTTACCATCCAGCCCAGTCGACCCACGACCCATTTTCTCCTCCAACGAGTCTCTAGAGCGTTGCCATGCCCTGATGGGCCGATCCTCACGGTCCCGAACACTGGACGAACCTCTGAAGGCTCACGGGCGTCTGGGTGTCCACTGCCGAAGTAGCGTCACCTGCTCCTCTTCTCCGCAACTCAGTGCGCCTTTCTCCGCCTCAGAACCTGGTTCAGCACCAAATCTTGGTTCCAGCCTGCAACTCCAGACACTTTTGAGTAACATAGACAGCAGGGAGGGAGTGTACTCTAAGCTGGGAGGCCTGTATGCAGAGTCTCTGCGGCGCTTGGCTCTAAAATGTGAGGATCATTTCACTCGTTCCCAGAAGAACCCACTGAGGTTTGAGGAGAGCAACTGGTCTCTCTTTAGGCTCACCTCTAACAAGCCGAGCTGCAACGCAGGAGATGCTGTGTACTACTCAGCTGCCTGCGCCTCAGACCCCAGCAACTCCTATGCTGTCAAGGTAAATCTATAAATACTTATAAGTATTTCATATGGTGGATTTTTATACCCGTGGTTTGTGGTGGTAACAAGTTGAATGTAGTACTGTAGGTAGAGCAGCAAACACCAAGAGCAGTCAGAAAATACAACAAATGTCTATGCAGCTGGTCTGTGTCTTTAGAGTGGAGCCAAAACACTCACTTTGTTTGAAATAAGAGAGGTGAGTAGTTTTCCACTCAGCAGCGGAGCATAGTAAAGTTGGTTATCTTGCTGAGAGTTTGTGTGCAGTGGCCTGCAGCTCCTCATCTAACAACTTCCCTGATAGACTGGGGGGGAAAAAAGGAAGATATCTTGTTTTGTAGACACACTGTCCTTTCACTGTTGTGGTCAGGGTTAACCTCTGTAACAAGTACATTTTGTGACTGCTTCACAATAAAAGCCACCTCACCATTTGGAAACTTAATGTGAAGCACCAGCAATATGAAATGTTCTGAATTAACGCTAACTTAATACAGCTTTGATATGGTGTTAAGAATGAAAGTAAAAAGTAAAGATTAAGTAACTTGGAGATAAAATTAAAACCAGTCATGCTACATTGCACATTTATTGTTTCCTCCTCAACTGACAACCAAATGCATACAGAGGCATTTGTGTTCATGTAAGTACACTGGATGGCTCTTGCTGAAAAAAAGCATTACTTGATATGTCAAACAGGTCAAGTGGTTGATTAGTAGTCATTTGGATTTTTGATATCTTAACCCTATCGTTGTGCCACAGATGGCCTTAACTTTGAACACGGCGTTCAGACGTTGTTCAGTATAAGGTTGTAGCAAGCAAATGTTTGGGTGTTGGTTTAAGTGTTTTGTAACATACAGCTGTTTCGTCCCTCCACTGCTGTCAGGGGAGTAACTTCCTGTTACCCCAAGATCGTCTTATCTGTTGTTTAAGGAATCATTTGCACAGTGGGTATTATAAATTGATCTTTTAAGCAGGGATTTGAATGTTTGAGGAGATTAAAATAGGGCGGTGGTCTTGCTCTTAGGCTTCAGATAGGATGTCGCCCCCCCTTAGCATAAACCTTTGGGTCATGTAGTGTAAACAACCAGGAAGAAGGGTGTGGATTCAGTCTTGCTGACCTTTGTCCCGAAGTCATTAGTGGTTTACAAAGCAGCAGCTGTTAGTACAGTTTGTGTTGTGCCATGGCGTGGGTGCCCACAATCTTGCTTAATGTCTCTAGGCCCAATTAATCTTTACATTCCAGGCAGGATTTACAGTCAGACAAACCTCTGTTGTCAAGGCCACACACACACACACACACACACACATACACCCCATGTAGTATGAGACTGTCCAGGATAATTACAAATGATATGATAATCTGAAATCAGCATTCATTTGCATTTACTGGAAGTGTTTGTGTAACTTCATGGATTGGTATTCAGATGGGCTACCAGTGTGCCACTGACTGAAACTTGAACCCGACAAAAGATTTATTTCAGTCCAGTTAATCACTAAAAGGAGATTATGTTTATAAATCTGACTCCAACACACTGGAACATACTGAAATTTCACAGGAGGCATTTTTATGTTTGGCTCAGAATTCCAATTTCCAGAGATTTTATTGTGTCAGTTTTCCCACAGTTTGCTGGATAATTACAAACACTGAGGGGTTGTTGTACTTAAACACAAGTTGAGTCTAGTCCTGGCATCAAATACTACTACTTTGAAAAAAAAGCCTTTGAGTTCAGGATTGGGCTTAAATCTGCACCCAGGACATAGATTTCCCTTGAATGAGAGCAGGAACTGAATTGCCGTTGACCTTGAAACCTCGCTAACAAGAATTCCTTTCTGTGTTTCTTGGCTCTACTTCCCCTCCCGCCTCTGTGTGTGAAATTCTTCTGCCCCCCCCCCTTTCTTCTCCTTTTTGCTTCACTCTTTCCTCCCACTGTCCTTTTGTGTTTATACCTCCCCAGATCTGCAAGAGTCCATCCGTGGAAGCCAAACAGGGTCATCTCTACGGTCTGTCTGTGCAGCAGAGCATTCCTGCCCACTTCAACCTCCAGCAGGACTGTGGTCATTTCCTCGCATGTGTCCCTCAGAGCATGTTACCCTCTGAGGAAGTCTCTCTGCCCAGTGCTCCTGCTACACCGGTGCCTCAGACCTCCACGCCTGCACCTTGCCAACAGGCAGACAGAGAGCGAGTGGTGGTCATCACCTCCGAGATCCCTCAGCAGACGGCGGCAGATTTCGTCCGGGCGTGGGATGCGTTCCACAAATCTCAGCCAGAGGTCTACGAGCGCCGCGTGTGCTTCCTCCTCCTGCAGCTTTGCAACGGCCTGGAGCACTTGAAGGAGCATGGGGTTACGCACCGCGACCTGTGCCTCGAAAATCTGCTGCTGGTGCCTCACCACCGCAGGCCCCCCCAGTTCCCCCAGCAGGCCAACACTGACAGTAGCCCCGGTAATGGTTCGAGTAGCGTAGACATTCAGCGACAACTTCCCCGGCTCCTCATCAGCAACTTTGCCAAGGCCAAGCGTCGCTCCTCTGAGGATGCCGCCTCGACCGCTGCGGATCCCCGTGTCAAACGTGACCACGCCAGGTTGGCGCCTGAGATCGTCTCAGCTGCCCAGTACCGCAAGTTTGACGAGTTCCAGACAGGCATCCTGATCTACGAGCTCCTCCACCAACCCAACCCATTTGAGGTGAGTCCGGCACTGAGGGAGCAGGACTACCGCTCTGAGGACTTGCCTCCGATTCCTTCTGTCTCCCTTTACTCTGCCGGCCTCCAGAGGCTGGCCCAGCTCCTGCTGCAGCCGGACCCCATCAAACGCATCCACATCCAGGAGGCCAAGCGTATACTGCAGAGCCTGCTCTGGGGCCCCAGGAAGGACCTGATGGAGCAGCAGTGGGAGAGACACGGACAGGGGGTAGGCTTCGTCGGGGGTTCCCGTCACGAGGGCCTCCTGAACTGGCTGGACGTGAAGCGAGCTCTGCTGATGATGAAGTTCGCAGAGCGCTCGCTGGAGCCAGAGAGGAACGCGGAGCTGGAGGACTGGTTATGCTGTCAGTACTTTTCCTCGGCTCACCCTCTATCGCTCTGCCACACTGCCGAACTGCTCTACTCGCTTAAATGACGGCTCTTTGCAGTTTAAAAAAACATGTACGAGTGGAGCCGAAGCAACGCGTGAACGTGTGTTTGAGGAAGACCAACAACATCAAAATATCTAGAAACTATGGATGTGTCCCGACAGTGCGATCCTCTAGAGATACTGTGAACTTACCCACCTGTTTGCGCTACTGCTTGCATGCATGAGAGCCACGCATCAGCCCAGCCGTCCACTGTCGGTGTCCTGCTACAGACTGTCAACCAAGACGTTACCTGTGAAGATTCAGCTGTTTTTAGATGTTGGATGAAATCACTAAAACATTCACTCACAGACTAGAATCACTTTGTGTCAAAGATGCTGATAAACACATCAGTTAAAAAAAAGGAAGAATATGGACAGTATTCATAATTCTGTAATACACTTACCAAAGGTTCATGTTTGACACTGTATTGTGTGTATTTATTAAATATCAATTAAGATCTTTTACCCACTGAGAACAAGCTAATAATTCATAACCGTCTCCAGCTTTGCAAAGTAATGCTGTGTCGTATCTGCGTAATTGTGCAGCTAACTTTTAATCTTAATAAAAACACGGGGTCACTAGCAGACTTACACTGTTGCACCTTTTTGTCCCTCCCTCCCCTTCATGTTTATTCAAAGGCACATAGAGCAGTACTGTGTAAACACATATTCAACTTCTGTCTTGAACCAAACCCACAGAAAGTCGCAGGGTGACGCCTACTCCTCAGCCAGCACTGGTGCACCGGTTGGAAAGAACAAGGCAGGCTTCCTCAAGTCTGCACTGTGTTGTAATCTTTGTTAGACAGCATTGCGTAATAAAGACTTAGTGTAGCTTAATCATAAGCCATACTGTCTAACACAACTCGGTTGTAACTGGACTGAGAAAACAATTGGCAAAGTGCATTGCTCCTGAATGGATTCCCAGTTTTTCCTTCTGTGCCCTTTTCAGTACATTTTTTAAATGTTTTGACATTCGTCACAGTGCCTTTTTGTTCTTTGTGTGTGTTACAGTGACTTGGAAGCCAAATGTAAATATTACAGATCCTTCGTCCTTTGTGAAACTGGCCTTTCACAGAATGTTCTAGAAACAAGTTTGTACAGTGATTTGTAGATGATATTCGAAGAAAAAATGAGCCCGAGCAGGTCTTTTAAAAGCCATGAATATGAGCAGCAGTTAAAAATATTTATGATATAATTTGTAATCCTGTAGTAGTCACTGGAATTTCTGTTTATTTTCATATGTGGATTATTGAGGTATTTGTCTTTTTTTTTTGGCACAGCAGCAGCTGGGTCTGTTTTTTTTGTTTGTTTGTTTGTTTGATGCCTCCTGTGTCCCTTGTAGGCTTCAGAGAGAACTTCAAATTATTGGTATTTTATCTCCAGCCAATAATTTCTTCAAAGTAGCAAAAATTTAACAGCCTCCATGCAGGTTTGTGTCCACGACTGGCTTATTGTTGACAGTGTTGAAGAGGAGAAAAGTGCGGTCAAAACTCACAACTAATACATTATTGATTTGATTTTTTTTTTCTTTTTTTGTGCGTGTGTGTGTGAGCCTCACCTATCTTCATCTATCAATAAACTGTGCATATATTTTCTCACAGTATTAATTGGTGTTTTGATCATTTTTTCCTCCACTAATATGGGCTATTACCACCAGCTGTAGAAAAGCAAGTATAAGGGTTATTTTGACGTACAACAGAAACACATAGAAAGTTACTTAGGGTTTATATTCCTTGTCTTACTCTTTTTTTTTTCCAGCTTTGAATTCCTGTTGCTCCAAAGTACATTATGCAAGACTGTATGGCATCTATTATAATCTCAGAATGAGAGACCTTAACCCTGTGACAGTCAATGAAATGTATGAACAGCATCAGACAGAGTGGGCGTCAATATCACAGCTCAATGCGACAATTTTCTTAGTTAAAGTCATAATTTTAAAGGTAAATACATAAATTCTCTAGGCAGCGTTGAAACTACAAGCACAAAACTCAAAAAACAGAAAACTCCAGGCAGCTGAAAGGGAAGCGTCTGCTGTTGTGGGGGAGACGGAGGATCAGGGATCGACACAACAGGTTGGACGTGTAGTGGAATCTCAATTTGAGTTTGGAGCCTCAGGCCAAAACAGACCCCAGACTTCCCTCCCTACACACACACACACAGTCATCCACCCCAATCCCTCCCCCGTGAAGCTTTCTGCTTCACATCGCTCCTTCAAAACCACTGGCTGCTCCCTTGTCATAGGTGGAACTATGTTGCTATGGTGTTTTGACCAATGGAATGGCATTTCCAGGAACGCAGTCAGTCTCTGTCTCCCTCTCCCTTTGATACACACACACACACACCAAGTGAAGCAGCCTGTTGAGCAAGAATCCAAATAACCCCCCAGTAACAACATGGCTCTTTCCTTTGTTTGCCCAGCGAACACCGGTCAGGAGGTTGCATACTTTATTTGAGCAAATACCCATCCCTGCAAGCGTGTCTTCAGCACGGGACCCGAGGAGCGACAGAAACAACATCGCAACATCAGACACAAACCTCCTCGCAGCTCAGTATGAGTATGAGATAAATGCTGATTTCTGTGATGAACATTTTTTTTAAAAGCCATGTGAAACATTGAGAACAGTCCAAGAAAAACTCATTGTT
>JAOXYL010000042.1:13665998-13684492 GCA_028564955.1 Terapon puta
TATCTATCTATCTATCTATCTATCTAAATCTAAAGTGATTAGCCATTAAAAATGATGTGCAGTTAAATGTAGTGTATTCTGTGTTTCCCTAATGTCAAGTAGAAATATATACCGGTAAGTAACTCCAAAGTTGTATACTTAAGTACAGTACTGTTTACACAAATTACTTAGTTACAGTTAAATGTATTTAGTTACATGCCACCCCTGCTATCATTGTTTTGCACAGTAACAACCTCAAACTAAGAAGAAGAAAAAAAAACAGTGAAGCTTCTCTGAGTTTGTGCTTTATTAATGAATAGTCTAAGACGACTAATCGACTTTCAGATAAGTCAGCCACTAATCCACTGACCGACGGTAACGTCTTTGATGAAAAACAAACTTTTTTTCGCTCAGCAGCTAAACAGGAGTTAGCTGGATCCAGGTGAAGTTAAGATGGCTGACATATCTTCTTTAAAGCGGCATACAAGGACTGTAACGTCAACGCTGCCACGACATTCATCTCCTGTGTTTGATTTTTAGAGTATTATGTTAAGAAATATTTACTTGTCGGGATTATAGCGACTGAAAGATGTTAAACTTTGACAGTACATGGTGGCGGCGGTTAAACTGCAGAAAAACAAACGGCAGCTCCTTTAAGGACGCTAACGGTTCTTCTCGCGCGTGCAACATGCAACAGTAAACACATCAAAGAGAACGCGTCTCTGTCCTCGCGCTGCAAAGGTACGGCGGCGCGGAGGACCAAAAGTCATAAAACAGAACAAGTTACCTGTTGTATGCGGACAACGAACGCTGTTTTTAAAAAATGCTCGAAGGTAAAAGAAACGCTGTGCTGAAGTACTTCCGCTGGGGAAAAAAAGTTTCTTCGTCCAGACAAGCCTCTTTGTCCTCGGGGAATGTCTGGAATCTGGTGCGGTGACGTCACCATCCCCAATTTTTACAGGTGCTTTGTTCTCGCGGTATTACGGTAACTTATTATTAATGAAAGAGACCGAATAACGGAGAATAATCATGCTGGTTAAAAAAAAAGTGTAGTGTTACAGTGGTGGGTCACTCTCATCTATCCTCTCATGCCCACTCCATGTCCACTTATGACCACTCGTTACAGGTCATAGCAGTGTACATGAGTTATGGTGTTAAAAGTGGGCACATAGTTTCACCTGAGAGGTCACAAGACGTAAAAATTCCAGCATCACAAGAAAAAAGCTACATAATAAAATTCTGCATTCATTTCCTAATATCTCTTAAGTCCTATTATTTTTAGGAGTCTCTGTGGGGGCCCACGAGTTGGACCACCAGCAGAGATTTCTGGACATATGATAAAATGAAAAGCCTTACAAACAGATAAATCAAACAAATAAATCTTTAAACTGCACTAACAAGTTTTTTTTTTTTGAAAGCCTTGAATAAAAGGCAGAAAGAGGGCATTTGTTCCATTTATAACCCTGTCTCTCAAAACTTTCTGCAAACCAAAAGTTTTTTTTTTTGAAGTGATAACATACGACAAGCTGGCAGGTGTCTAGAGGAAACGTTGGTCTTTGACTTCAACCTGAAACACTTTCTATGTGACATGCTTAAAAAAAGAAATAAATAAAAAAATAAAAAAACATTTTCAGAAACCGTGCCAGACACAAAGCATAAAATCATTTTCCCATGTTTTCTGCTTTCCACACGTCTTTGATGCATGATTTTTAATATGACAAAGTGAGAATACAGAATCAACAGTACATTTAAGAAATCACAACTGCTTTATTTCTTTTCTTTCAATAAGCTCTTTTTTTTTTTTAACAAGGGAGAGTAATGACCAAATATCTGAAAGGATAAAGATCAGGTAGGATAAATAGAATGCTGGATCAGCTGTAGAAAGCACTGGTCCTCTGACAAAATGAAATATGCATCTTAAAAGTACAAAAAAAAAAGTCAGGGCAACATTTTGGTGCAGGTACAATGATAAGAAGCATCAAGATCTTTTTGCGGTAAGGGATGAGAGGCAAAACACTCCAAGCCCGATGAACAAGTGAAAGCAGTCCATTCTGAGAACACGGTGACCTTTGACGTTAAATCCTTTTATAGTGCCACAATATCTAAAATGAAATGTGGGTTTAAGCCTCCCCTCGCTGACCAGGCTGGACTGTACAGTTAAGTATGCATATACATATATACCAGTGAAACACTGTCATAAAGAGAAATTGTAACATTTTGTAGTGTCGTGGAGCGTTATGGTAAGCGGTAACATTTAACCAGTTATGACATTGGCATTGTGAGTTTCAAAATAAGTGTCCATTACAAAAAAAAAAAAAAAAAAAGACAAACAAACCAAAACAAAATAAATGAGGAATCCAACAGCTTCACATTTTCAAATAGAACAAACACTTTTAAAAGTCCTTCGTAGTCCACTGGAACTGCAGTGCTCACAAAAAAAAAAAAAAGAAAGTAGCATAAGCAAATATAGTATTCAACAAGCAAGCAACGCCCCTTTATTTGTGATCATTAGTTTGTAACAGGAAAAAAAAAAGTTGTTATTTGGACCCTGATTGTAATTATAATTAGGCTGCATTTATTGCTAGTGCCACCTCAGAGACCAGATGTTGAATAATCAAATAGGGGATGAGTCCGTTTCCTCCACAATTCCCCACAGTACTGTCAAGTGGGATTTTAACAGAATTAAGAGTGAAAAGTCTTTCAAGAGCCTTAAAAGAAAAAAAAGGGGGAAAAAAAACGCCCCAGGCTGCAGGACGTAAGCAAATCACTTACATCACATGTTCATTAACAGACAGTTTGATTAATTACAACCCAAACAAAGCAATAAGAAAGCAAACATTTCAATCAGCTATTTTTTTGGGGAGGGTTTGAGGGGGTATCCTTTACAGCAATTATGAATGCAGCCCTGACTTCCCCTCCCGTCTCCGCCCCCCACACACATAACTTCACGTAGATTTGTTGCCAGCTTGCTTGATGAAAATCCACACAGTCGATGGCAGCACTATGGATGCTGAGTTCAGGTACAGTCTTTGTGAAAGTGTTGCTAGGTTCTAGTTAGTCCCGCAAGTTTACACACGGTCAGCAGATCACATGCACACGCTGCATCAATGCCAGTGAAGTTCCCATGGAAGCAACATGATTCTGATAAAATGTCCACTTTTGTGTGTTTTTTTTTTTTTCAATTTACATACAGAAGAGAGCGAGCGACAGAATGTAAAAGCAAAGTTTTTAAGAAAAGAAATAATTTTCTACCGATCTAAGCAGTTTCACCATAGTTCGTGGGCCGGGTGAAGTACCCAAGAAGATGCTTTCCTAGGGTGATGCACTTTTGCCATGTTGACATGCAATGATGTCCACAAATTTGAAGATTATTTTTTTCTGGGTTAATAAAAGAAGTCCTTTACCAAGAGGAGGAATGGGTGATGATGACTTTTTATTTACCAGCAAAAATGCCAATGAAATATGACCAAAAAAAGTGCCCCACTGCAAATTTGTTTTAAAAAAACTTCATAGTGAGTTGTATCAAGTGTCTGCCTGGTCTTAAGGGCTACAGTCCATAAACAGGGAGTAAATACAGTTTGGCAAAATGGTATGAAAAATGAACCATCTGTCTGAGTTGGCCACTTTCCTTTTCCCCACCTTGGAGAGAAACGCACACACAAAAAACAAAAACAAATATCTTTTCTCTTTACCAATCTCCCCTTAAAAAGTGACTAATAATAAATTAAAGAGGACCTTGAAGAGATCTGCTTAAAAGACTGTTTGTGTCTATGTATATATTTATATATATTTATATATCTCTATACGTGGTGTGAAATAATAGTGTCCAGTTCTGACAGTTCAAGAGGAGTAATTCATTATGATGTCTGCATGTATGCCCCTTGCCTCGGTGTCTTGGGGTAAGATGGGTCTTCGAAGGCTCAGACATTGGTCAAGGGGCTTGTGTTGGCAGGCTGGGCGGTGATGAGGATTTTAAGGTCCATTGTTACGCCTTGCCTTCCTCGACTTTGACAGCCTGGGGTTTGATGGCTCCAGTGCGTGCTGGTTTGGCTTGCCCTGTGGAGGGCAGGGGCTCCTGGAGTTTGCTGGTCATGCCCCCGGATGGTGTCTTGCCATCGCCCACTGCCTTGCGCACTTCTCGAATGGTTTTATTCTGCACAAAGCAAAAGCAGAGTTACCATCACATACAGCAGAATCTGACAAAACAGACATTATGCATGCAGCATTAGTTTGGATAATCAGGAAAAACAAAGTAGAAACAGTCATGTGACAATTTTCTTAGGATACAATTTCTGATCAATTTGAACAGTTAACACTAAAATTAAATTGTGAGTCTTAGACTGTCCAGAAATATGGTATGCTTTATATAGTAAAACAAAATATATAAGTCACTAGGTGTTACTGTGTGGAAAATAAACAGTTAGATAACCATTTGTGAAGCATCTTTATAGTCAAGTTTCATCTATGTTTACGTTAATATATGAATAAATAGTACAGTATTACACTATTACAGCTAAGTCAGACAAGCTAAACAACACATAAAACAAGTAATGCAAATAGAGAAAAAGAAAATGGATTAAATGAAATTACCTATATTTACAGTGGGTGGCTCACCTTCATGCCATCCTCTGGTCCTTTGACAGAGGGTTCAGGGGCGGAGGGAGGGGTGGAGTGGGGAGGGTCGCGGCCGGGGTTGGGGTAAGGGGGGGAGCGGATGATGACAGGCTTGTTGACCTGCATGACTGGTCTCTGGATGGGGTTGGGGAAGGGGCCTGTGGTGGGGGGCCGCATGTGCATCACCATGCTGCCCTGAGCAGGTGGGACCTGGATGGCATGGGAGAGGGAGGGAGGGAGGAAGGAGGGAAGTATGAGGAGGGTGTGAGATAAATGAAAACAGAAATAATTAGCATGCCAGCATTGAACATCTTGGGCGATTTTCACACTTGGTCCAAACACTTGTGTTGACGCAACTCTATATAAAAACAAGTTGTAGTTGCGTGTTTAATAAATCAGTTAATTCAATTTCAGCTATTTAAATTGAACTGTGGACAATCGCTTTAAGGATGCAATGTTTGACTGCAGCTTTCAGACCAAAATCAACAGCCCTCAGTGACAAACAAAACATTTTCATCATCATTCAGGATGCCCTGATCCAACATTTAACACATCTCAGCATACAGATATGAAAAGTAAATACCTGTTGAGTAAAATGTGTGGGCAGAGGGCCTACAGGCCCTCCAGGACCAGAGGGCTTCCCACTGGGGCTCGCAGACCCTGGCCTGATGGTGAGGAGGGAAAAGAAAGTAAAAATTTTAAAGTCCACATCCTATGATGTGCATTTGTGAAAAAAGATGTATAGTATATGGCTTCATCTCAAAAGTAATCTTAAGCACAAATCATTTTCACTCACCTGTAGGAGCCTCCAGATATGCCCGGGGAATGATTTGGCTTCTCAGAGAACTGGAAACCTTTCATTTCCATCTGTGAGCCCTGAGAATAGGACAAAACAAAGACATACTGTCAAGACATAAAACTATTGTTGACTGCTTATTTATGGAAATGCAGCATTATACAGATATATCTACACTGCATGCTGTAGGGTGAAACTTAGTTTAACTTCCATTACTGCACACTAATCAAACAGAGGAGTTTCTGGTTGAGCAATATAACATCAGTAAGTCACACCTCTCGGCTGCCAGTCATGACAGCAGCCTGAGAGCCAGGTGGCAGCATTCGCCGTGGGGCTGGCAAGTTCTGCCCCTGCTGCAGCTGGATGGACTGAGGGAGGATGAGGTGTTGCTGAGCAGAGCCGTAGCGCAGCTGAGAGCCAGGTAGGGGCATGGTCACCTGGTGAAAACAAGAATTTTAATATAAATGTCAAAAGTTAAAGCTACACCTCAACAATGGTCTGAGTATGCCTTAAAGGCATATATTTGCTGGGATGACATGATTGCTGTATAAAACCTGAGAAATCTGACACACACTGAGGGGAATACAGTGTCTTTAGCTGCTTTGAAACTCACCTGGATGAGCTGGGAGTCCATTAGTTGAGAGGAGCCCATCCCAGGTCCCTGGTTCATCTGGCTGTCATAGACTAGCTGCTGGCTGCCATTCATAGGCTGATAGTGTGAGCCTGACTGTGGCTTGACCATGTCAGAGGGCTGCATGCCAGGGAAAGCTGAGTAAGGCCCCTTGAGAGGGGCTCCGCCTGACAGCACCATGGGACTGGGCTGTGACAGGTTGGGGTGCATGTAAACCTGGGACCTGACGGGAAGAAGACGAAGCAGGGCAGCAGAATTAGTGAAGGAATGAATTACTATTTAACTACACCATTTTGCCACATTCATGAAACAGATCATGTGACTACAGTGAAGCAAAGTAATGGAAGCAGGAGATGAGATGGTACCTGAAGGGGGGAATAGAGTTGAACATTTCTTGGGACTGAGAAACTGGTAGACCTCCCCGAAGCCCCAACTGAGCCTGAGCCTGAAGAGATGTGTGTAAAGAGATCGGGATCTGCTGGGCTGCAGCCGCCTGAACGGATCAACAAATGTAACATAATCACAATTCTGCTGATACACAAACAAGCCAGTGTGTATGTGTGTGTGTGTGTGTGTGCATGTGTTTATTCCTCTACCTGTTGATAAGTCTGCTGCTGGGTCATGGTGGGAGGTACGAGGCGCGGCTGGCTTGGAAAGACATGCCCATCCAGATACAATGGGGGGATATGATTACCTACAGAGGTGGCAGGAAACAATGTGCTTCAGGTTTAGCTTCCAAAAAGGGTTTAGAGTAAGCCTTCATCAAACAGAAAAAGGAGACAATGTGTTACCTTGCATGGACATGGAGGGTGCTACTGATGCCACAGGCATTGGAGGCATGGAAACTCCACCAAAAGAACTGTAGCTGACCCCGCTGGATGAGCCAACACTGCATGGAGGCTGAGCCCCTGACGCACCTCCACCAGGAGAGCCTTGCTCAGGGAGGGACTGGGAGTTCTCCCACGCCTTACGTGCTGATTCCATCTGAATAACACAAATGAATTTGAAACTGATATTTCGGTTTCAACAAGACAATTTGCTTTAATGTTCCCACAGTTTATAAAAGAAAACAGATTGTTCCTCACTTTGTTCCTCATTTGTTAGACATGAATGAAAATATAGCTGTGTATGCACATTTGTAATTAAAATACCTTAAGGGTGAGGTCAGCACTGGGGAAGGAGATGGGGTTGAGGTTAATGCCTGGCTGCAGGTGGTTGGATCGCAGCATGGGGATACTCTGGTTGAGAGCAGTCTGTTGAACAGCAAACACAATCAGGATTGATCAGTTGCAAGTCAATATTTCATTTTTAAGCAAGACCCCCACCCCATTTTTGTTTATAAGATGCCACCAAAGTACAGATAAAAATCACTCACATTGGTGGTAAGGGCATCCTGAAGCTTGTTGACAGGATTGGACACGGGCACTGAGGTGGAGCCCGGTTGTAGGCTGAAATCAGAGTCTTTGGCACTGACACCAAACTCGATAGGAGGCACTGGCAGCACAGTGTCCACGTGCAGGTCCACACCATTGACTGGAGTGATGGGGCCACCTTCCAGCCGATCAACACCCTCTGAACCCTTGCGGTGCTTAAGGGAGCGTTCGTTTCCGATGGGCCCTGGCTTGTGTTGTTCTTTACTCTGCTCTGGACCAGCATCGGAGTCCTGGAACAGAAGACAAGAAGAAAAGGCACTAATTTGTTTATGTCTCCAGACAGACTAAATTAGAGTGCAGGACGTGGTTTAAACGGCACTTTACTACCTCAGAGTTTGGCTCGCTCCCAGTGTAAGACACCTGTTTAGTCCACGAATCTCCCCCTGAAGACTGTACTGAAAGAGCTGAAAAAGATTAAATGCATGTCATAGTGAACATCAGTGCAGAATGCGATTGATAAATTAAAAATTATTAGCATACTCCTGTCTGGAAAAACATGAGATTTTTTTCACACTTTTTTTTCAACTAGGACTGCAAAAAAGTTAAAAATCCATCCCCAGAACCTCCTAATTTTCATGTCTTCAAACATTTAGAGTGTATACTAGGCCTTCCACAAACACATGCTCAAAATTAAAAAGTAAATGTAATTATAAACAGTCTCTCAGTTCAACATTTGTACAATCCTGTCAAATATTACCACCGTAGCCAAGCTAATCTAGTCTCTAAATGTTCTGTTTATAGAAGCAACAAAAGGATCAGGAACAAAGCATTGACACAATTTTTGGTCTGTCTACTACCTGAGCTGTTGGTCTCCCAGATTTCAGTTCCCAGGTTGTTAGAAGACAGCGCTTCCTCAGGTTGTTCGATGCTCATGCTTCCTTGCTTTTTGGCAAAGCGTGGTGGTATCTTTGATGTGATAGCCCTGTTCTTCACTGGCACCTAACACAGAAAATAATGAGAAGCATCTTAAACTGCACACTTTTTGTGCTTCTCCTTGGCATGATTACTCAGTATGTGTATTGGGCATATGTTAACTTACAGCTGCTCCCTGTTCTTTCCTCCTTCTCTCATCCTCCTGTGGGCGTCGTTGCTTTTTGGACAAGGCATCCTGGTATCCATCTGCATTTGAAACTGGTCCTCCTGTATCAGCCTCAACTACAAAACAGATGGCATATTTTAAAGGAATCTATCCTAAAAAGGTAGATTACATGTATGAGCAACACTTTGTTAATGTTCTTCACGTCGCTAGAAGTGACATGAGCATTTTCATTTAAATTTAAAAAGTTGGACTCACTTGGATAGCTGCTCAGCTCATACTGGGACAGAGGTTCAGCTATATCTGTCTTGACTGCTCCTTGCTTCAGATCCTTATCTAATTTCTTCCCAGAGGGCTCACTGGGCTCCCTTTCCTCCGGGTGCTCCAAGCTGTAGACTGGGCCAGACTCATCTGGGCCCCTGCTGAAAATGGAATGGCAGGTTTTAATTGGGTATTTTGAAAAACATTTTTAAAAAACTGAAAAAGAAAAACTATTTTTAGAGGAGAAATAAATTAGAAGCAAATTTGACATATTCGGCTTCTTGAATTAAGGTGAGCAAAAAACTGGCATTCATTCTTGTCACTTTAGGACACGCTGTGTTGATCGTTTCTAAGCAACGAGAACTACCAGACCTGAAATGAGACACTAGAGCATTAATCCAACTCCCAAGCACATATTAGGGATGTTTCATTCCTAGCAGCAATACATTTGGGTACGAGATAGTACAACAGACAAATATATCAACGCTGTTTGTTCTATTATTCATCTCACCTCTTACAAGCTGTCCCTCCATTCTGCCAAGTGTCAGTCCTGTTGGAGGAGGTTTGGGCATTATCAGGCGTGCGTGCCATCTTGCTCGCCTCCAGAAGTGACGGCTCCCCTTTCCTGTTCTGCCGTTCCACCAACGGCCTCTGGCTAGAGAAGCTTCTCTTGCAAAGTTCCCTCTTCTCTCCAGAGCCTGGTTCACTGTGGCCAGAGTCTGAGGGAACATCACCGTGCCCTTGTGTGGCCACACCACCACTTCCACCTCGCTTCTCTCTCCAGTCACCAAAGTCGCTGTTGTCAGATCCTGTCTCCCATTCTTCTGCTTGACCATGCTGACTAGAGCGTCCGCCTGAGTAGTGGCCACTGGGCCAGTTATCTTCTCCACTGCCTTTGGAGTGACCAGGCCAGGGGTTTGCAAAGTCTCCATTTATGTACTCATCACTAGTCCACTGGTTAGAACCCGGTTCCCGTTCTTGCTGGAGACGACGGAAGCGTGGAGGCTTGTCTTGGCGAGGTGGACGCCGTCTCCTTAACATCTGCCTATCAGGGTTTTCATTGTCAAAGTAGTAGTCACCTTCACGCTCCTCTGTACCGTTTTCCATGAAGGAGCCAGTCATTTTAGGAGGGTATTTCAGAGTCTCACGTTCAACAGGGGGTCTGCGGGAGTAAGTAGTCTCAGATCCAGGGCCATAACCATTTTCTTGCATGGAGCCACCACTGCTAGTAAACTGGGGCCCACGGCCCCTCCATGTAGAAATGTCCCTTGATCCTCCAAAGCTTCGACTATAACTTCCAGTGGTGTTCAGTCTGGGAGGCAATGTGCGACCTCCAAAACCTCTGCTCGCCTTGGTCTTTTCTCTGGAATCTGAGGCCACCTGTTCATCTGTGTACACCTTGTTGGATCTCCAAGAGTCTCTATCAGCTTTACGGGCTTCTCCAGACTCTGTGTAACCATCTCCGTTTTCAGATCCCTTCTGGCGGCGCCTCTTAGGCAGTTCCTCATACTCAGAGGCTTCACTCAAGGTCTCACTGACATTTCGCCTGCGTGGTTTGCCCCTCTGGAACTCCTCCACCTTGACAAGGTCCCTTGGTGGTGCTCGGCCTCTGCCTGCACGCTGCGCACTACTGCTATTGTTATTGTTGTTATAACCCCCTCGGAGATTATCTCCACCTCTGCCACCGCGGGTTCCACCTCTAGAGCTAAATTCCCTAAAGCCTCGGCCGCGGCCTCTACCTGTCCCTCTGACTGCTCCAAACGCCTGTTCTTCATCTATAAAGATCCAGTTGTTGCGCCGTGATGCATGGGGCTCCCGGTTTTCCTGGCTCTCTCTTGGTGACTGGCTCTTGCCAGTATCCCAGGAACTCTCTTTGGGAGAATCATCACTGTGGGCGCTCAGAGGCCTGTCACTTTTGGTGGGAGCAGGTGACTGACGCTGCCTCTCTTCAGGCTGTTTCTCAACAACAGGTGAGGCTGAACGCCTATTGCTGGCAGGCTGGTTATCCTTCTTCAAGTCGTAAACATTAGTAAGAACTTCTTTCTCCAGACGGTAAGGTACTGTCTTCTCCTCAGGCTCAGGCTTAGGCTTTTCATTCTCCTTATCTTCCACTTTAAGAGCCTTTAGAACTGGTTTCTTGATGGGCCCTGTTCTGCGAATCAAGGTGCGTCCAGTGTTCTCAGATGGCTGGCTGACACTACTACTGGAACTGGAAGTGGGTTCAGACCACTGGCTTTGGGCATTATGTCCTCCCTCCTGTTTCTGGCCTCCATCTCTTTTCCAACTGTCCTTTGAGCTTTCTAAGGCCTCATCATGAGATTCAGATCCGTCTTTCAGATGCTTGTCTCTAGAGTCTTGTTTTGGGTAATCACTTTCTGCATGATTCTGGGAGTGGTTGTGGGCAGTAGTCAGCAGGCCTTGTTCATGGTGTTGGTGTTCTCTGTCGGAGCCTCGGCTCTGGTAAGCATGATGTGGGAGATCGTCTTGGGAGTGGGTCAAACAATCATTGGTCCTCTCCTCATAGGAGTCTTGTTGGGAGCAGGCCATATCACTTCTGCTGAAAAAAGAAAATAAAAAAGATGAGAAATGACAGAAACAGAAAGGGGCCCACCAAGAGCAGCTATATCACATAGCAGGCTCTTACTCCAGCACTGCTTTGTGAGGCAGCTTCAAGGAGCTTTCATCAAAATACAAGAGAATGCACTGATGTCAGAACTGCATTTACATGTATTATATTTAATTGTTTAAACACAAAACCTGTCATCTTGCTGGCCACTATCTGAGCTTTCATGCTGTCTCTGGTAAGGTGGGGTGAAGCTGCGCAAGGGGTAGCCATCTTGGTTCCACATCGGGTAAGGCTCAGTGGAAGGGGCTCTTCTCTCCTGGTGCAGGTTTGGGTGACCTCCCTCATCAGAACCAGGGCTATTCAAGTGATCTTGGTGCATCATAGGTTTCATCATTCCTGCTGAAGACATTCAGGTTTTAATTATTGGAGAGTCTCTCTATGAAATAATGGTCTGACATCACATGCAAAGGCATACGCTTTGTTGGGCTAGTGCTCACCTGAAGAATGGACAGCACCAGGATAGTAGTCCACAGGAGATCGTCCTTGGGCCATGCGGGGGTCCATAAAAGGTGGCATCATCATCCAACGGGGGTCAAACCCAAGGACATGTGGGGGATAGTAACCCCGCTGGGTGTGGCTTGAGCCAGATGGAGGCGGGTGACCTGGCTGCTGCCAGTGCTGCATCTTGTATACTTGTTCCTATAGAACATGTGCGAATACATTAGTAGGAGATTATGGACAAAATCAGCAGTCCTTGTCCTGTGTAAAAAATTACTTCAAAAAGTTCAGCTAAAGCTAAACTAAGGCAATTCAGAGTCAAAGACACATCTTCCAGTGTTAAAGTCTCTCTGTTTCAACATAAGTATTGGCATGGTGGTCATTTCGGGAGGTTTGAATGAGAAACTGTTCTTAAATTACACATTCACAATTGAATACATAAGCCGATGCAGCTGTTCTCAGCAAGGAATAAATAACTAAAATTAAAAACAAAAAAAAATGCAAGACTAACAAGAAAATTTAAGTTAATGTAAATATCTGTATTTCGCTTCTCATGCATGACATGCCATGGTTATTATCACAGCATCTGTTCTCTGCAAAGGAGAAATAAACTAGTCCAACAATAGGCTCTTTTCCCCCCAGCAGACATTTTGACTCATATTCTAAGAAACATACAGGTGTTACAAATAACATTAACAATGGTTCACTTGCATTTCTTTGTCACATTTAGCCATGAAAGTGAGCCTAAGCAGCCAAAAGAATCTAGCCATCATTAATTGTTTAATTTATACCCGTTTTACCTTCTGTGATGTTCAACTAATTCTCTTAAAGTGAACTGAAATGTGAAATTTTAACAATATTTATGAACCCACACTCTGGTTATCTGAAGCGACACAAAAAGAATTAATTCTACAAACATGAGCTCCCAAAACTCTGTGCAATTAACAATGTACAAATGAGAAATAAAAATGTGTTAACACCTTTCACACGGCTTACTGGCTTTCATGTTGATGACTGCTACCTGAAAATACCCCTGCTTCCCTGAACTCTTGAAAGCCATCTTCTCACCAAGCAGCCACTAATACACTGACGCATTAGTCTGGGATTAGGACTTTATGCGTTAGAAAGGGCATCATCTGGCGCTCACCTGCTGCTGGTGGTGCTGTGGTTGTTTCTGAAAGCGGGGCGGCATGGGTTTGGAAGGATGACGTCCACTGTAGTCTCCTGAGGGAGAGGTGGGCTCTTGGCCATCATCCTCACTGCCACGGTAGCTGGAGAAGCCAGGTTCTTCACGGTAACTGTGGCCAGGAGAGCTGTCGGGGGGACACTCACCTCCATCTGGAATTGACCACAAAACATGCGGAAAATTTGCCGTTACAATCTACAATAATCTTAATATTTTATATTTATTATGTAAGCCTCAATGTACAAGTCTACAAGTTTCCTACCTTTCGTGCTATACTGCCAGTTCTCATGGTGGCTTTTACTTTCTTCCCTGTTTGGAGACAGAGGAATGTCTTTGCCCTCTCCCTCTTTATGGCCATCCTCTGTCCTCGACGTCTGCCTTTCGGTCTTCCCAAACTTCTCGTCCAGCTTTTTGAGTTTTTCAGCACAGGCAGCAAGGCGCTCCTCGCGGGCACGTCTCTCTTCCTCCTCTCTGCGTCTGCGGGCCCTCTCAACAGCCTCTGACAGCTCTGGTGACACATACTTGGCCCTGGCTGGAGCCTGTGTTTGAGAATGGCGCTCTTCCTGGTCAGCCAGTGGCTCACCTTGATTTTTCTGCTGGATCTAGGGGTGGAACAGGGGTAGTTCAAGGTGAGGCTTTTACTTATGTAATGTGTGTTGTTTCCTGAAAAATTATAAATTCTCCAAAGCATCAAACAATATATGTACAATATATCCTTTGGGAAAGGTTTTAACTATTAAACATTTTTTTTACTGCTAGTGACAAAAAAGATTGACAGATCTGAAAAGTGTCTATGCCTGGAGGAAGACATCTGTTTATTCCCAGCATTGACATATGTTTTTTATTCTTAAAAAAATGACTCCAATTCATGGTTAGGAACCTCTGAAGAAGATGTCTCTAAATTGCAGATACATGGGGAAAAAAGGAGAGGAAGGATGTAAAGCACGGAAAGTCCCAAGCCAGATTTAATCTGAAAATAACTCATATATACCATTATGATACCTTTAACTTTTGACTTTAAGGACACCATGAACAACTCTGCCTGCAAAATCTACCCACTCATACTGAGAACTTAAAAGCTTAGAAAACTTGTTCAGTGAAAGAAAATATCAAATATGTAGGCCTAAATGTGCAAGTCTACTTGTAGTTTATTTTAGGGAATTCATCTGAGGAATTTTTCACATCAAAACAATAAAAACTGTATTTCCATTTTGTCTGCCACATCCCTCTCACTAGCCAAGCAAAAGGCTTGGCAAGTAAAAAGTAGTCAGACACATATCTCTATGGTTACTGCAAGGTCATCTCTCCCAATTCACAATGACAGTCTCACTCGAGGGCATGTGAAGACGCACTGCTATTCATATGCTGTGTGTTAGTGTTGCCTTATCCTCACAGTCACAGAGGGATTAAGGAACGAGATGCGTTTTAACTGTGGCTAAAATCATAATGAGTTAATCTTAGATAAGTAATCTCAAAAGGGGAGGATGAAAGTGGAAAAACAGAGCATAGTGTGTAGTTACCGGGGTGTCCATTGAGAGATATCTGCCATTGGACTTCCTGGGAGGCTCGTGGTGGTGATGTTGGTAAGAATAACTCTCCTCTGGGCCCTCTTGGGGGTAAGACACCTCACCTGAACTGAGGGAGGATTGGCAGTCACGCTGGCTGTCTCTCTCCCTCTCCCAATCAGTCCTAAGAAATAAAAGATACAAATTTACCCAGGAACTCTTAAAATGACGATGAGTGTAATTAGGGCAGTAACCAACTATTAGCAAAGAGATCTCACCACATCTTGTTTTTGTCACTTGAGTGTTCTTCTTCATCGTCGCTAAACTTTAGCTTCTCACTATAATCAACTTCCTCGTGGAGTCCTGAAAAATTAGATTATGGTTGAAAGCAAAGCTACAGACAGAGTAAATTAAATGCTTTTGTTACTGATGAAGTCAAGCTCACCAGGACTACAAAAATGACCAAAAAAATGTCAATCCTTAATTGAGCACTTGAGATGACTAAATAAAACAATACTCTGAGAGGAGGAATAGGAGCAACATTTTCTTAAGAAAAACCTAAGAAAACAAGTCAACTAACTGTGTCCTAAGCAGGTATGCCAAAACATCCCACTTGTCTAATAATGGTCACACACAATTGCTTGCATCTTTTGGTTTCTGATACTGCAAAGAGATGAGCCACTTTAACCTAATGAGTCTGAGACACAGACCACACAATACTATAGATGGAGCTGGATCTGATCAACAAATGTTAAAGCTACTTTGCTGGGATGTAATCAGCAAATCTTTCAAAACCAGTCTACACTCACTTTCATCTTGCAGTGAGGATACAAAACTGTGGATGTATGCTTTAGATTTTTCATCGAGGATACTTCAAAGTTTTGTTCTCAAATTTTGCTTACACATTACAGAGGAGAACAAGTCATGTCAGTGGAGTCATTTGTTTCCAAGCAAGCTACGCACAAACTGACATCTCAGTCTTTTAATTTGGCCTGGCTATAAGGGGGGCAAGAGGAAGTTCAACATGTGTAAGAAATACTGACCAGCCCATCCATCCTCACAGTCATTATCAAGCTCATCCAGGTCCTTCAGGTCCTCTGGATTAATGATGGCTGGGCGTTGCGGCCTGTCACCAGGCCTGCGGATGGGCTGAGAGGACAGTCGAGGTGGACCGCGGACAAAGCGGTTTTCTCTTTTCACATCACCACTGCAATCAGAGATTGTAAAAAGCTTAGTTAAAAATAACCAGATGTGACACATCTCTTGGTAAAACTCCTAAACGGTTAGATAATTCCTCTAAAAGTGTGAATGTACTTACTTAAGTTCAGGTTTGGCATAGCTCTGTCTAAAAGTGGGTTTGCTGTCAAATCGGGCTGGGGCTGCAACAGTGGTAGGAACATGGTCTGTACCTGGTGCTTCACGTGTCTCTTTAGAGCACATCTGAAAACAGCAGGAACAAATAATGTGATTGTTGAAATACAATGAGTCAAAGGGATTTGAACAACTTCTAGCTATACTCAACAGCTGATAAGGAACTACTTTTTTTTAACAAACAACTGCCTGGAGGATTCATGTGGTACTTACAAATGCGGGCAACATGTCATGGTAGACAGCAGTCGAAGTGTGGTGAAGCTGGTACTGCAGGGCAGTAGGGACGGTTGTTCTGCGGACAGGTTGGGCGGGTCGCAGGGAAGGCTCCTTGGGGTCAAGGACTGGTGACTGAGCCGTCACTACACTAGAAGAGGTTGTGCCGGTGGCAGAGGAGGGGTGAGATGAGGCTGGAGGGGTGCCAGTCTCACCCAGGGCAGTGATCTTACCCTCAGGATCTGCTGGCAGGCCGAGGGTCAGGGACGAGGGTTGAAGGTTCCTGCCACCACCTTCCCTCCAGCTCGTCACATCTGGAAATAGGGGGGAGAGAGAGAGATCACTTTCTGTTTTACTAAGGGCAATTTCTATGTCTGTGGAGCTCTACATGATTGAAAAATACCCAAATACGCAACATCAGAAATAACACTGGGGTTATACACAAATAAAATACAATATAAAATAAAAAATAGATAAAACATCTGGTTATAAACATAGATTTTCCAATACACTGATACAGATTATTTGAAAGCAGTTTCAATACAGATTTTACCGATTGGTATCAGCTGAGCTCTCTCTTCTCTCTGACAGAGTTGACACACACCCCTCTGCAGTGTCCTCTTAGCCCTGCCTCCTGCCTCCTGTCTTCTCTCACTCAACTCAATCATTCCTGTGGTAGCTCAGTTGCTGATGCTGTTGTACTTAACACAAACCCCTTTTAACTTCACTTAATTTCTAAGATTATTTAGATAGCATATTCTTAAACAGTTAAATAATAGGAAATGTTATCAATTTATCCCTGCGGTATCAAAAATCGATATTTTTCAAGGTATTGAACCGAAGCTAAAAATTCCAGAGTCATGACAACACCATTCAACAGTACCATCAGCTTCCAAGCAGTGAAAAAATGCCACCAATAATTAATTTGCTTTCCAGCAGACTTTATCTGTTATATGTGAATCACCCAGACAATTCCTGAGAGTTGACACTTACTCTGGGGGCGGAGGCTTGGTCCGGGCCCATACGACGGATCGAAGCCGCTTCTTTCCTTGCCAGCCCTGTCCTGTTCTCCAGCTGCCTTCAGCGTGGGAAATTCCTCGTGAGAGAAGGGCTGAAGTCGGTTTGAGGCCCTTGAACCTGACATTGTCATGGAAAGGAGAGGAGTTAAGGACTTTCATTTGACTTGTGCAAACAGAAAAGTGTTGCACTAATTGGCATAGGACAAATGGGGGTCACAGTGTGGACAGTACACTATTCATCTTTAGCATGTTTTGTTTAACTTTAAAAAACACACCCCACTCTCAATTACAAATAAAACAGATGACTCACCATCTTGCTCTACTGCCTTTCCATTTAGCTGGGCCCATTGCTTTGGTCCACCTGTGTTTGTGTTCTGTGGAAATAAATGCAACCAACGTCACAATCTGACAGCTGCATTAGGTCTCTCTGACCTCTGAGGCAATGAAGGAGTCCTTTTTCCCTACCATGCAGATATCAATCGGGTTCATTAAATAAGGACTGAGCTTTTATAATAATGACATAATAATGTTAGGACAGACTGGTGGTTTAAATGTCAGACACAAACTCCATCTCTGTGTTGAGTTACACTGAAAGAGAAGATGCACCACAACAACAACAAACTAATGAGGACTAGTACCATCCTCTCTGTATCGTCCTAGAAAAAAAAATGTCTGTCCATCTAGCAGAGAGATTAGTTTGCTAAAGGGTACTGCTCTCAAACTGAAATTGTTAATACAACCAAGAGTATCTAAAACAAACTGGAACATGCTGACAATGTCTGTTATTTGTCCAAAAGTACCAAATGGACTATTAAAGCTAGGATTGCACAGCAAATGTTCAGTCACATTTATTTAAAGAATTCAGTGCGGGTTTTAACTCAGACGGGGCTTTCTTTCTTGGCTTTGTGAATATAATCTGCTCCCAATCTCTCGTTGTGTATAAAGTACAGATTCTTGAAGGAGACAGAAGTTTAAAACACACTTTGGAAAGAAGGAAAAAATGTTCCAGGTTGAACACAGCCATAGCTAAAAAGGTACACACCTCCTGGTTGGCTACCGGTGAGGGCTTCTGAAGATTGGAGACAGATTTCTGTAAAGCCAGCTGCGGCTGCAACTCCGGCAGCTGTGGTATTGATGCAATAGAACTGCAAATAACACATAAGAATAGAAAACTGTTAGTTATGTTACATTTAGTTAAAGTGGACAAAGTTAATACAACTTGATACAAGGCTTCCGCTTATAGAACGAACCTACATACAACAACAGTCTTATCACAATAGCAGACTGTCATAAGACACAAAACTGATTTGACTTTTTCGTTATGTTGCTGTCTGGGAAGAATAAAGTGTTTAACACTGATGCTGGCCTTGTTTTCCTTCCTCCTGC
>JAOXYL010000042.1:13684592-13696555 GCA_028564955.1 Terapon puta
CCTGCATCTTAATGAATGAAAACCAAAAACTAGAAAGGCTCTCTAAATGCAGCCATAGTGCAATTAGAATAGAATATGCAATAAAAGTACATAATAATTAGCTCTAGCACAGTTGATTCATCTGAACTTTGTCAAATCGAGGGGGAAATTTGCAGTGTGCTGACCATTCTTCCCTTACCTCTTTTGATCGGGTTGTTCCTGCTTGTTCGCCCATCCTGTACCGTCTTTAGGCACAATAATCACGTTGGGATCGTTTCCTTTGTTTTCAGACTTCAAGCTCGGCAGGTGAGCAGGTGGGGGCATGCGCCGGGCTGTGGCCACTTTGCCAAGACTCTGTAAGCCATGTCGCGGAACTACTGGGAGGGAAAACACAGGAAAATACAGCAAGAGATAAACAAAAAGGGATTGAGAGGGAAACAGATGTACAGACAGTGATCAAGTATTGAGGAGTGAGAAAGTGAAAAGACTGTACCTGTGTTTTTCTGAGTTTCTATTGATTTTCCCTTGTACTTGTCAAAAAGGCTGATTGAGGAATACTTGCTTTTCCCATCCTTGGACTTGGTTATTTGCCCCAAACGATCGGACATTGCGATGTAATGTCATCGAGTATGGAAATTTTTCTTTGCGCCTCTTCCCAGTGCCTTCAGATTCTACAAAGAGCAGAGGAGAAGAAATGTAATTATAAACCTCACTGAGGGAAAAAAGATTTTTACCTTAGGGGTAGGTGATGTTCCTTTACTACCATGTGAGAATGGGTATTATCTGGATTGTTGACGATTCCAAATGTGTTTTAGATTCTCGCCACAAGCTCAAGAATGACAAGAAGCCAAAGAAACTTCTAGGAAACAAACCTCAAGATCTTGGCTGCAAAAAAGGAGCTAGTAGTAACTGAGGAATCGTATTTTTTGTCTTTTAAGCGAGTTAATGACACCCGTCATTGCACCTAGGCTGACTGACATTTACTTTAAACTACTTACTTCAAACTGTTTTGCTGTTTGAGCATGAGCTACCCATTTTTAAGGTTTTGTGCAGTATAAATAAATTTTGACTTGCCTCAACCATACTGAGATGGTAGCACCAAGATCAAGGCTCATTAATCTGAAAATATTTCTGTGAATAGCTGCGATGACATTTTTTTTATTTGGCTAACTAACCATCTCATAGTCATTAGCTACAGAAGATAAAATCTGGCCATGTAGACTGTAATTGCAACAAGAGAAACTGAAGCTTGACAGATGAAAATAACCATCATTTAGCATATTTGACCGACCATCACCCGTAGTTTGTGTTCTGTGTGTCACACCGATTTGTCCAGTATAGTTATTAGTGGCCGTTAAGCATAAATCGGTAGCAGTGCAGTGAATTAGAGAGCCTTCCGATTGTCTTTTCAACCTAGTGCCATTTATTCATTTGGTTTCCTTCTTCCTCAAGTTAAGCAGTGTGAAAATGTCACTGCAAAAATTTCAGGGGAATACAAATTAAGGAAAGACAAAGCGAATTTATATAACACTAGTTCCAACTTTTTAATCACGCACACTGTATGTTTGTGCTGCAAGCATATGAACAGACTGTTTAATTATATTCAAAGAGATGAAAATACATTTGAATATAATGTTCCAGTTGTCGCTCATGCACCCCACACACATATAGCATAGCAGTCTCATGTACAGTTTTAGTAACGTGTTCACGTGCAACTTTTAACAAAAGACAAAAGCTCGTACGAAGTTACACATCAGTCTCACTTTGTCAGGGCTAGGTCTTGTGCATGAAAGGGCCTTTGGTCATAGTGATCATGAGCATTTCTACTTACATGGCTCTGAGGGGGTATAAAACAGTGTTTGTGATCAAGGTAACGTGACAGTGACAACATTTTTTTTTTATTTTGAAGCAGGCATTGTCATTGCTCCTTAAATGCACATTTGATATTAAATGGAAAAATGTAATGTAAACGCTCCATGTTTCCATATGCGATCAACTTCTCTTCAACTTCAGTTTTTGTTTATTTCATTTCCTGGCCTGAGGGGAGACACACCGACACATACAACGCATCCAAGACATAGTGCAGGCTTGTTTCATATGTAGGATAACTGGTATTTTAACAAAGTCATACCTTACAAGTTTTGCTGTGAGCGGATGTGATGAAAAGAAATGCTGCACACATGCTGCCCTAAATATGTTCAATGTAAGCGTGAACAAAATAATATAAGTCCATCGCCATTTTTCTTATATGTATGTTTGACAGAAAACAGCTGACACTGAAAACAGTTTAAATGTCTGGACTATCCTGTGTAAACTTGTTTCTGGTGTATTGCCTACGAGGTTTTTAAATATATTTGTTGCATTGACAGCTGCAGATACCCCAAACCCACAACAGCAGTTATCAGCAATGCTGAACATGGGCCAACGGAAGAGATGTTTTGATGCAATTTTAGAGAACTGCCCTTTTAAATGAGCAATAATTTGACATTTTTAACACTTCAGACTAAGTTGTTATTTGCAGGAAGTAGCCGTCATGATGTTGACATCCCGAGAATCTCTTGTCTTTCCTGACTGAAAGCCCATTTCCATCTATTCTTCCCTTACTGCTGAGCTGCTTTGTAGGACTGATACAGCGTTTGCAGAAAAGCCTTTGACTTGTGGGCCATATGTTTTACTAAAAGAGAACCATTTTCTCAAAGCACCAGGTTATGTGTAATTCAAATCAGACAAAATCCTGATGATACATAATTGAATAATATAAAATTCTCTCCTTGTTACCACACAGGTAAATATAGTTCTATTAACATGAACTTGAGACATGCACAAACACATGGATGTAACAGTGCAAAATATGAAAGCAAAAATAGAAAATACAGTGGTCTTTATTGAAATTACAGATACGCAGAGTTATGGGTATCCGTTATGGTAAGAGATGTTAAGATTAAAGGTGGGGGGTTGATCTGCCACAATTATCAAGTGAAGGCAGCAAACACTCAGCAAAAGCAGCAATGACACCAGATCCACCACTTTATTACCCCCAAATCATCAGATATGTTTTTATTTACCTCTAATCTGATTGAAAATCAGACACCCCAGTATGTTTCCTCCTAGTTAACCTCGTGATTCGTGTTTTATAAAAAGGTAAACATTTTCTACGATGGCTACTCCCGCTCACATTTCAAAGTGTTGCTTAACACAGGCACCAAAACAATATGTGTGAGATGTTGAGTGTGACACCAGGGGAGGAGAAGGCGTCAATAGTGTGGGCTAAATTTTCATTTTTTCTCGCTGCTGTAGGGTTAACTGAGGCCCAGCAGCCCACATCTGACGCTCTGCATATTCAATAAACAAACATATGCAAATAAATACCGTCGTTTGAGCCGAATAAGCAGCCAATATATAGTGAAAAGGAGGCCGCTCGATTGAAGCTCCGCAAAGGCGTTTTAACCGGGACTACTAGAGAAAAATATCAGTCCATCACGGTGGATTAAGTCAAATATTAAAACGGATCATGCCAGGCAAATTTAACCTTTTCTGCGATTTCAGAAAACATCCCAAAAATTCTGCAGAAACCACTAGATCACACATTTTGCTTGCTTATACACGAAAGCTAAAGCTATGACAGCTAGCATTGTGCATTTTTTGGCTTTTGTTGACACTGTACGCGTTACTTCCACTAGACAAACCAAAGAAAATAAAACTAACAAGCATTAAAAATAAGAATACTGGCTATAACGCTTTAAAAAAAATCATTGCTAATGTTAGTTTGTGGGTGTCGTTGCCTCAGTGAAAGCTATTGCTAATCCCTGCACATGAAACTAACTCCAGCCACAAAAAACAAAACATCTTAACTAACAAAACAACACAGAATATTAGCAGGTGTTTAAGATTACCATTATCCCAAGCTATGTTAAAAATATAAAGGGGAAACCTTAAATGTATTTGTTAGCCATCTCCAGTAAAACATGCTAGCTGGTGGCTACAGAAAAATAGCTATGTAAACATCGAGTGCTGCTGGCAAAAGTATTGTAAATATATATTATTCATATTCACACATCGTAAACTGTGAAGATATCTGTACATTTTCTTTTCTGTTTATTTAACCTTACGTGGGAATACGAACAAAACCAAAGCTATTGCTCGCAGTTAGCATGAGTTAGCTTCGACTGTCGGAAAACTAGCGACAAGGCAACTTCCAGTCCAGTGAAGCAAAAAACAACCTTGACAGGCCGAAGGGGTTTTATTTTTAGAGAAGACATTAATAAACAACGTTTTTTTGAAGTGGAAAGCTCTGTAAAACAAACTCGGATCCGAGCCAACATTTTGAAGCTTTCTTGGCTTTCGGAGCGGTAAAAGGACAGGGATGGGGAATGTAGGACGAGGCGATTAAAAATGGCTGCTGCTCAGAACAAAGCAACAATAAACCTCGGCAGCGGAGGAGACGAGGCGCAAACTGCGGCTTTTAACGCGTCCGCCCGTGCCCGTAACTCACCGATTCAACGACTTAGTGTGCCTCCTGATCAGTGACAGCGGTATATTTCCACAAGATGTTGTCTAATGAAAGGATGGATGGCGATTGTGAAGCCCAAATCCTCGCAGGTTGAACCGATCGCGCTGTTGTTGCTGGGGTCCGACCCGGCCTGAAAATGAAGCGGCGCTCCGCGGAGGCTCGAGCGGCTCGCCTCACAACGTCATGCGTCACCGGGCGACGTTGGCAAGGATACGCAACGAGCGCCCCCTACAGCCTGAACAACAGAAGTAACACTGTTCATCTTCGTTGAGCAATGAAGTCACTACTATACTATATTATAACACTAAAAATATAGTTGTACATTACAGACGTACTAGCTGCAATTAAGTGTGTAAGCTGCAATTAAGACAATAATATAACTCAAATAGGGAACACCCAGTGATTAGCTGGCCATTTTATTTGTCAGGTAAACAACAATTACATTAGCAGTAACTGCAATTCTTAGGTGACCAACTACCTCTAATAATGTTGGAAAATAGGTACAGAACTAAAAGATATGTAGAAAATAAAATCAGACATTGGCATTTAACTAAAACTTTTTTTTAAGATCAGATAGGAGGCACCCAATGATTAGGTGATGATTCAAGGTGCAATATTTTAGTCGCTATGTGCACAGAAGTTACATAAAGTAGTAATTAGTGACTCCATTCTTAAATGACAGACTCCTTCTAATCATGCTCAAAGCCCCCAAAATATGCAGAGAGAAATGTAAGAAATGCAATCAGGCATTTAATTAAGACTAACACTAGAAGAGGGAGCACCTTGGGGTTATTTGGTGATTCAAGATTCAAGATGTCATATCATGTCATCAAAATGTATTTGATATTAAGTTAAAGTACTCCTTATGTAGATCACAGCATTAAAATCATTTATTCATTAATGGGTTAATCACTTTAATGTTACAGCAGGTAAAAGTTTGAATTACTTGCTGAATAAGCCGTGAATTTCTCTTTATCTATAATAATATTTCACATTTTATGAGTTTATTCTGTTTGCCTTGATTTAATTTATGTTCTATACTCATCTTTATCCTTGGACTTCTGCAACAACAAAATTTCCCTGCTGCGTATAAATAAAGGTTTATCCTGTCTTATGTAACTGAGGTTATCAAATAAAAGCAGTGGAGTCAAACCTACACTGTATATCAATGCACTGGAGTGGAGTCACTTGAAATAAAATGGAAATAATCAACTGAAGGTCGAGTACATCAAAATAGTCATTGTAGTTAACCCTGTAAAGCCCAAATCAGGAGATTTCCACTTTGTAAAAATGGGGTTCAGTATCTTACTCAGGAGCTTTGCACACCAAACCTCCAAATGTATGACTGACTTTCATTTGAGTTTGAGCCCGACTGTCAGACAAACCATTAAATCCTCTTAAATTATCTGTCAAACTCTGAAATAGTTTGGTGAACTAACTTTAATGATCTCTGCAAACACCCCAATACCAACATTGTTTAATCTCTGGTAGCAGCTTGAGGAAATGCACATTAAACCGCCTTTATGCCTGGATTTGCACAACTTACACAAAGCACCCTTATGAACAAATTCATGCAAACACAAGTATAAAGCAGCCAGCACCATCTGGTGTGACCCTCAGGCTCCTTTTAACTATACAGTAGAGTTTGCTGTGACATGATAGTGTAACACATCCTGTTTTAAGATACTCTGTGGTTGAGGAAAGAAAGAGGACAGACATTATGTGCATTCTTATGCTTTGATTTACCACAGTGTTGCTACTTTCCATCTTTCAAGTGCAAGGGATTACGGAAATCAGGGACCATTTAAAGAGATTAATCTGTTGTGTCTGCTGCATTCACCTTCTTAAATCTCCATGATCACAGTTCCAATGCACCTAAGCCTATCTTCCTGCTGACACTAGAGAGCGTAACCAGATTTGATCCTGTATGTGATCTTTTCCCACGTATGACTGATTGTAGTTTCTGATCTCTGACTGGTCTCTTACTGGAAATGTCTGAAATGTCTATTTTGTTCAATTAAAACATCTGAAAAAAAAGTACTTAATGTGTTAGATATAACATATGTGGAAATACAGTATATTGTAGTAGAACTTTGGAAATTGGAAATGAGGACTCTGACACCAAATCTTTAATATTGACTCTACTCCTATAGCATTAAAATAATGATGTAATTCCTTCACAATACAGTCTATTCTTTATTTTAGCTTCTCGTTTATCCACTTTTTTTAACTTGGTTACCTTTTCACTTTTAACTTTCTTTCCAAATAATACTACATCTGCTTCACTTCACAGGAAAACTGTCCCAAATAAATCATATCAATGTTTAAAGTAAACAAAAGGGGTAAAATGGGGTTTTAAACCTGAAATTGAGAGTATTCAGAACACTCAGATCTACAGAAGAAAGAGTCATTTCATTGTGTTGATGATTTTTCTTACCGCATTCTGTGTTTTTTTTAATTAACTGGTGGTTTTTCACAATTAATAGTAAGTCTACTGCTTGTTCCCGGAGCACCGACGTGTGCTCAAGCAGCTTCCTCTAGAGGGAGTACTTGTCTTATCTTTCTTTAACCATTTCAATTGCCCTCCACTACATGTTTTTTTTGTTTAATCATAAAAAGTAAGTTGTATTAGTGTTGCTCTGGTATATATTTAGAGAAAATGGAAAACAATCATAAATTCACATTTTCTTTGTATAGATTTAAGCAAAAAAAGATTAACAAATGAACACAAATTAGTATGCAAGAAAACTAATGTACAGCACCAATGTTTACATTGAGCCAACAAGATGTGCATCTCTTGTGTGCCATTGAATGCATAATTCACTCAACTCCCCATTTGCCCCAAACCAAGTTCTTTCAAGTTTATTTCATTTTTATGCAGCCATTTTGCAGAGTAGTGACAAATACTTTATTAGCCTGCGGTGCTTTCAAGGGTGATATATTACAGCCGTTTTTTATGCTAATAAAGGAATGTTTCTGAATATACACTGAGAATGAAAAAATGCAAGTGTCAGTGGCAATCACCAGGGTACCTGTGTGGCATTATAACATACTCAGAGCTACATACCTGTGATACACAGTCAGCGCCACCATGTAGTCTGTGGTGTCTGTTTATCTATTGCATATATACTATGAGCATACAGACAAAACAGTAGGAAGTGTGGTGTCTGTTGAGTCAGTGCATGTGGACCCTGCAGAAACAGGACTATGAGCTCTATCAGCACTTACTCACAAAGATATTTTGGGTACATGCTGCTGCAGGGTTGTCGAGGCCTTGGTTTTTTGGCTCAAAATCAAACAAACCCCCACTAGGACAAGCTGTAATTTGGTGATACTGCTCATGTTTTTAGTTAGGGAGCTAATCAATAATAATTAACCCTTAAATTAATACATGGTCATGAGAAGACTTGAAGACTCTTACCCTCTGTGTCATAAGCTTTCTGCTGATGATAAACATGGACATCCACCCTCTCATAGCAAATTTGAAAACAACTTTTCTTTTGTGAGAAAAAGCACGAATAACCAGGTAATACATAATAATTTCGGACTGCTGGAGTTCAGCAAAAGAGATGAAAACCCTGAGACTTTCTCTGCCAGGGACTAATTTTTGAAGCAGTTTCTGTTCCTGCTATTTGAACCATTTGAGGGCACACACATACACAATTGCACTGGTGTTGTTTCCCTCTGTGGTAAGAGTAGTATAACAGTATCAGGACATGCAGCCTTAATGTCCACCAGAAATATGTTGTTGCATCAAAATGTATATGTTTGCTCATTCAGCCAAGTGAGTAATATGATCGCCCTCAAGTGAATCCCTAATTTGCATACTGCACAGAGCGCTCGCAGTGTAGTTGTGCTGAAATTTTAAGATGTTAGCTTTATGTGCTAGTTTAATGTCAAGACATAATGCTGTGCTGTGTGAATGTGCAATAAGGACATTAATTGAAGTGAATCTTACAAAGACTGAAAAAAAAAATGCGAGAAAATAAAAAGCTCAAACGTCAGAGGAGTACTGGCTCTGGCCTCTAACTTCTCGTCACGCCTTGACCACATCTTAGCTGTCTCATCACTTCAACAGACCTCACTTCTTTATTCTTTTGCTGACCATGATGTGTATCATGTGATGCCTATCAGCCCATGTGATGAAATAGGCAGCTTCCAACAGTATTCATATGATCTATTATTGTCAAATTAGGTTTAATAGAGTACTATAGACAAGCTGATGCAAACCAACAACCACACCAGCAAGAAACCACTATTCACCCTGAAAATGTTCATAAAAACAAACATTTTTCATAATTATTTGTATCCTTATGTTCACAAATTTAAAAAAAATCCACAAAGGCACCCACATTTTACTGACAGTCCACCTCATTTTATTAATGAGATGGAAAAAAACAAGTAAAAACATGATATACAGATCCCTGTACAGAACAAAGCAACCTAATGTAAACAAAACTTATTTACACACCAAACCAATGTACTGAAGTATGTTTGCCACAAAAAAAACCACCCTAACAGATTTCATTCAAAGGTCCATAAAAAACACATTCAGAAAAGAAAGAAGTATAACTGTTAAACCTCAAGCATCCGATAGGGTGACATGCAGACTGAAGCAGCCTGAAATGAAAGCTGAGGGGAAATATTTGCTGCATTAAAAAAACAAAACAAAAAAAAACATCAAATAAACTCAAACATAAAGCAGAAATGGCACGTTGAAGGAAATGATATTTCACCCCATAAGAAAATATCAAATTCTGTGCAAGTGTCACATTTGTTTTCCACAAGCAGATAAGTTCAGCCGCATCAAAAATAAGTTCATATTTGATAAACATACAGTAAAAAGAACAGAATCCCATCAGAAATATACAAACAGCTTATTTAGTCATGCCAATTAGGAACAATGTGGAATATCTAAACAACAATCACCTTATATATTTTAGTGTTACATCCAATATTACAGCCTTACACCAAACTCCATTCAGTGTTCGACGTGGTTTAAGTGTTTCACAAGGGCCAAATTAAAAAGACAAATATATATATATCTTAAAAGATAAGATAACAGAGGAATAAGAGGGGAGTAAAAGGCAGTGGGACGGTGAAGAGGAAGAGGCACACAGACTTGAGTGAGAATTTTGTGAATAGCAGGAGGCTTGGTTATGGATGAACGGTACCATCGCTCATACTGTATGGGAATCAAAAATCTATAAAGACAAACATAAAGAACTCAAAGTTTTAATCCTACATGTACCTTTTAAAAAATCATCGTCAGTTGTCTAAATCATCCCTTTATTATTAGCACTTTCATCAAATTAGGGAGCAATAGAGGTGTGTTAGTCGATCTGACTGAAGATACTAGGATTTGTGAAGCATTACGAAGGCCTTGTAACATCTTGCCTGACTTGGGCGATACATGCAAGCCAGCGTCTGGATCCAAATATTAGTGCTTCTCTGTTCACGCCCTGCAGTAAGAACTTCACAAGGCATAAGTCCTTGTTTGCGAGGTTAGTGTATCAAATAAGAGTGCTAGCGCGGCCTTATATCAAAAGCTCAGAAAAAGGGGCTCCAGCTGAGCGTGCTTATGGAAATGAGAGTCTGACAGGTGTTCGAGGAGAGCCACACCGTCTCCATCAAGCTGAAGTGGAGCATGCCCAGCGCGAAGCCGCACACCATGTCAGTGAGGTGGTGCTTCCCCAGCAGTACCCGGGACATGCCCACCAGGAAGGCCCACAGCACCAACAGGATGCGTAGCGGCACGGCCAGGACCAGGTGGGACAGCAGGAACTTGGAGACCATGGCGGCCCGGCTGGCGTGAGCGGCGGGGAAGGAGTAGGTGTCCATGGCGACGCAGTCCAGGAAGCCTGGTGTCATCTCCCAGGGTCCTCTGCGCTTCACTAGTCTCTGGACTCCAGCTACAGTCATCACGTCAAGAATGAGGGCTGTCAAGAAAAGAGGGAATTAGATTATAAAGACAAAAAAAAAAGAATCATATTGACACAAAGTACAAGTCATTATAAAAATGATTATTAAAAATCAATTTTAGTAACACTACAGTAGAGGTATCAAGGTAAACATCCTCACTGTACAGAAAAATGCCCCCTCAGTGTGACTTTGTTATTTTCATTTTAATTAGTGGGCTATTTATATTGATGCATTAATGAATGAGCAGTATTCTATTGTCGTAGCTGCTGCTGGACCTAGTTCTAACTTTACACTTTATATAGCCTTTGGATAAGCTTGAAGGGTTGTGAGATTATTAAATACACTTTAAACTACTCACAATTCATAATCTGAAATGTGACAATGGATTTATTTTTCTTGTAAAAAAGCCTGGTTTTATCCACTAAAATCCAGTGTATTTTCTAGGATTTTCAGTGGTTTATTTTTTTGTTTAGTTTTTTTTTTTTAATGTAAAATTGCAATCTAAAAGGCAGCTTGTAACAGCTTCAGATAACTGTAGTGGACTAAAGAGCAATATTTCTTACTACTATAATGGGGTATAAGTGTAAAAATACAGTTACAAGAACGTCAGAATTGCAATTTTTCTGTATATGTGCTACTTATTTACTTTCTATGACTAGCTAATTCATAGTAAAGCACTATTGCACCAGTCATCCCCATTCCCACATGTCCTACATTTGTGTCAAATACAGTTTCTTTGGCTTGTGACCTCTAATGGTTTGGCTACACTCAACATGTAATGTGAAAGTGCAGTGGAATTTTTAGGGGTTACACCTGCAGGGCATGTCCGGATGTGTTAGTCACAGGCAAAACAAGACTGAGGGCTCTTGTTTCGGAATCGTGTCTTCAGTGTTTATTAGTAAAGTTATTAATAAAGTTACTCAGCAAAGGCCAGCTGGTACTGGCAAAACGAATGCCTGCAGGGTGACCAAGAATCCAAGCTCTCAAAAACAAACTGCCAAAGAGTTTGTAGGATAGCCTGAAGAAAATCCCATAGATGCGCTGCGGTATTATTACATTATTATTTATTTGTATTATTTCATTATATCTTTTATTGTTTTATATGATATCATTATAAACTTCCATCCTGACATTATACCACTTATCCTTCAATCATGTAACAGAATTATGATTATTTTCTCCCTTTATTTATCTGGTGCCTTGGATTTAGTGAAATGTCTCAAGAACTAATGGATGAAATGCAATGGCATTTTGTTTCATGGTTATGTTCCCTTTGTGATCCCCATCAGTAGGTCAGACTTTTTATTTGTCCAACAATTTATGATTATGAAATTGCATAACTTCTGACCTTCCCATGAGCCTCAGCTGTACTTTGTGTTGAGGTATAATTAGATAATGTTGGCACTCTAAGACACTAAATTCAGATGGTGAGCATTATCTTCTAAATATCAGCGTGATAGCATTGTCACCAATGTTAAAATTTAGCTCAAAGCACCTTTGTGCCCAAATACAGCCTCACAGAGCTACCATGGCTGCAGCCTGTACAGATAAA
>JAOXYL010000042.1:13730038-13752519 GCA_028564955.1 Terapon puta
CATGTGGTCCAAATCTGAGCTGACACTACCAAAAGTAAATACCCAAGTAAATTAAAAAGAAAATAGCATATTAATCATATTTCCAGTAAAAGCAGAATATTCTTCAATTTCTGTATATTACAAAATAAACATCTAAGCATGGTGAAGACAGTTATAGTTGCTGTAGCTGCAGTTTCCTCAGCTTTTGTGTGCAGGATATCATCGTTTTAAAACAACACACTGTGACGGTGAGTGACCACTTCGGTCCAAGTCAAAGCCTCAGAGGCGGGAGTGGCAGAGGGAGAAAAGGGTGTGCTGAAATTACAGCCTGGCTACCAGCAGGGCCCAGTAAATAATTGATTGAGCTAATGTAACAAGATTACATTCCCTGTACGTAGGCCAGGGATCGGGCATTAGTGTGCTGAGTGGTACCAATATCCCAGAGGAGCTAAGGGATAGCTTGGGTGGCTGCTGGTACTGCGATGGCGACTACTTATTGCCAAGAACTGGGGAAAAAGAACATCTAAGACAGAAGCTCGATTCATAGCTCGAAAGCAAAGGCATCTATTTGGGAAGGAATAAAGTTAATTCTTCATACTTAACCTTGCTCTTCGCCTAATTTCATTTGCACTTGATCCACTCTAACTTGGTAATCTGTTAAACAGTCTTGGAGCTTGGGTGTATAGGAGCGTAGTAAGCAGTTGAGACCATGTGAAAGACATAAATAGCGCAGGTGTCCTTTGTTTTGTTCCCCTTATTTTATAACAGGACAAACAAAATCAGCTGAATTATCCGACAAACAAAATATTAAAAACACATTTTAAAGCAGTGAGACTATGATTAAAAAAAACAATCTGACACTCACGGGCGACAATGTGAGAAATCACCATAAGACTTTGCTCATATTCACCTGTCTTTACCTGCTTTTTATTGGTACTAAAACAGATGGAGGGAAGCTCTAGCAAAAAAAAAAAAAGGTCAGTTTTCTAACTGTGCATGACACTACATGATTAGTTCAAGATAAGAGGGGTGCAGAGATGGAGAGGAGGTGGGTGTAACAGTTGCTGCCTTTCAACATATTGAGCTTTCACCTTGAACTAAAGACTTCTAAAAAGGCCAGAGTTTTTAAAAGTATGCTATTGTAAAAAGTAATTAAAATGCATTTAAATCTTTTACCCATAATGCTGCATCTCCATTGAGGAGTAATTAGTCAAGATAACTTAAGAAGAATGACAGTTTAGAAATGCTGTAGCCTTGAAAAGATCACCTAAAGCTTTTTGTGCATCAAATATGCACCTGATACTGAAATAAATATGTCCCATCTTTGACCCGTCGCACTGTGACTTAGCAGTGCCGAGACGGTAGCGTCGCATCAGCAGTATTCAGGCAGGTACTAAAGGAGCACGACTCTCTCACTCTCTGCTCTGCTGGGGTGAGGAGATAAGGGCACTCGATGTAGCTCAGTTGATAAAGGAGAAAGTAATGTCAAGAGCCGGCTGTGGTGTAAAACGCGATTACATAAAAAAGGTGTGCAGGGTTTCTATCGCAGCCACCCGACTATCACCGAACCTCACACATCACTAGGCCCGTAAGAAAAATAACAAAGAGAGTAGATCAAACATCACTAATAGAGGGCTTATCAAGTAAATAAACATGGGATCAAGATATTCTCCGATAGAAGTGCTATTTACATCTACTCCACCATTTGCTCAATTGTAATTTAGAAAAAAATAATCCCAATCCCACACATGGAGACAAGCCGATCAAGTCTGAAAATGTCAGCAGTACTAAATTATCTGATAAAAATGTTAACTGCAACATACAAGCGAGGATGACACAGGGTAGACTAAGCGATATGAGAGAAAGCTGTACCTGGTTTTGTCGGAGTAGAGAAGGAGCCAAATCCCTGGGATGCGACACTCCCTGCACCAGTGCTGAAGGTCCCGCTGGGTTTCTGTTCACCAAACGAGGTCTGTCCAAAACCAAAGGTCTTGGCACCGCTGTTTCCAAACAGACTGTTGCTACCTAGAGGAGAAAAGGGCAAATGAATTGTCTCTTTCAAGGGTGGCGTTTAAAAAAAAAAGATACAGTTGTCATTTGGCTCCGGATATTGTAAAGGTTTAACACTCAACAGTATATGAACATATTGATGTGGCCTACCTGTCTGCGCGGGCTGCCCGAAACCTCCGGTGGCAGGTGGGGTGCCGAATGGGTTCTTGTTGGCAGCGTCTTCGCTCGGTTTACCTCCCAGGCCGCTGAAGAACCCTCCACCTGCAGCTGAGCCCGCCGCGTTGGCTGAACTTGAACCAAACAGGCTCCCGCCTGATGACGGCTGCTGCTGAGAGAGAAATGTTAGTTAGATAATGTGCCCAGAAGAGGGGGGGAAAATGTCATCTTAAGCCCATACTGTTCATCAATTAAACGATTTTAAAAAATTGGGGATGATACCTGTCCAAATACACTCCCACTGTTTGACTGTTGGCCAAAAACAGGCGTGGCGGAGGAGCAGCCAAAAGCTGTAATACAAAGGAGATGAAATCAATCAATACAGTCAAGAAATTCTCAGTTACCTCTTTGCTACCACATGTCATGTACCCACTGATGCCACATAAATCTTCCAGTCACCACTTTGAAGTTTCCCCCCACCCTGGGCGTCATAAAAAGAATGAGCTGACTCTGGAAACTTAGACACACCCCCCACACCTCTGCTAACTGCTGAGCTGACTCACATCAGCTGTCCGCGGAGACACCGACATTCCCAAACTGCGCTGGGAATTTAAGGAATCTCTGGGAACGGGACAACTCCCCTCATGCCACCCTCCTCACTCAGAATGCCACACCACCCCAAATATCACGGACGCCGTCACACTTCCAACCCACAGCGGCTGGCAGTACAATATGGACAAATTTGGGCGTCTTCTCCGCTGCAAGACGACGTCCTGTCAGCCAAAATAAATGTCACATTTGACTTCATGTTTTCACACAGCCTCCTTTACTGTCCAGTGACCCTTCAGACACAACAATACAATCCAGGGTGTCAGGTGTTGTTAGCTTTAACACAGTTTAACTTGTTATAGCAGCGTGGCTCTGATTAGAAAAGATAACACCACTGAGTGACAGTAACGTCTTAGTCTGACTTGTTTGTTTTTCTTTCCACAGCTGACTGGTTTAAAATTGAGATCCTTGTATAACCCATTACTTTGAAAGCCTGAAGGTGTCGTTTTTCCCCATTTATAAATAGCTCCAGGATTCCAGTATGAATTTCTGTTAACTGAAGATGCTGCGCTGAGGAATAATAAATTGCACTTCACTTGAGTCAGTCAGGTTCAGTGTAGTGTGAAATTTATCTGCTAATGCCTCCTTTTTGTTTGAACCTTTCACTACATGTGCACGTGAAAGTGCACATTAAGTCACTGAGGTTGGCAACATCAGCTGTTGGTGAGTTAGCACAGGGACAGAAAATGCTGTTGGTGCAAGGCAGAGTCTGTACTCAACCAAAGATCTTCTGTGGAGGAAGATGCTCCACTCTGTGACGCTACTGTACAATTGTAAGTGTTTCTGTGCAGGTGCACACTCACCTGATGGCTGTCCAAAGCTGAATCCTGAAGACGACGACGTGGTGGTGTTGCTCCCAAACACAGACCCTTGCCCAAATCCGGAGCTCTGGCCAAACGCTGGTGCTGTGCTTTGTCCAAACAGCCCGGAGCCGGTGCTGCTGGCTGTGTTGGCGCTGCTTGTGCCAAAGGAGAAGGAACTGGCGTTGCTGGCAGTAGCAGCGCCGAAAATGCCTCCTCCAGTAGTTGCGCTGTTAGAACTCGCTCCAAATGCTGATTGGCCAAAAGAAAAGCCACTGGCTGTCGCAGTGTTGCTGGTAGGCTGGCCAAAGCTACTCACCTGGCCAAATACAGATTTGCCAAACCCGTTTCCAGATGACGCTGCGCCAAACCCAGCTGAGCTAAATCCTGTAGATGCAGGTGCTGCAGGGGCTGCAGGCGCTGAGGATGCTGGAGGGGCAGCAGATTGCCCAAACGGTGTGCCGGCAGCAGCAGTTGTGCTGTTAGCAACAGTAGGGGTGGGAGTGGTTGTTGCAGGGGAAACTGTGCTAATGACTGGTGTAACCCCAATGGTGGTGCTATCTGTTGTTGCAGGGGGAGGCTGGGTAAAAATGGAGCCTGGTTTGTCAGAACTGGGTGCCTGAAATGCTGGAGGCACCTGAGAGTCAGGTGCTACGGCAGGGGCGGGAGCAGCAACTGAAGTTGGCACAGGAGCGGCAGGGGCGGAGGTGGTGGTGGTGCTGTCTGGGGTGGCTTCTGTCGTGGGAGCCACACTAGCTGGCGGCGGAGGCGTTGCTTCAGTTGGTGCGACAGAGGATGGAGGGTCCGGCGTAGGGGCAGGTGTGGCTAAAGGTGGCGTGGCCGTAGGTGCTGTAACTGTGGCTGTTGTGGTTTCCGCAGCGGCATTATCCGCAGGCTCGGGTTCTACCGGGGGACTGGCGGTCTCTGCAGCTGGTTCAGCAACAGGCTCTTTTTCGGGGGGTGGTGTGGGCTCTGAGGGTTGTGGTGGAGGAGCCTTTGGTTCCTCTGAGGAGTCCGCAGGAGCTGCGAGAAGACTACTGAAAGACGTGGGTAAAGCTGGGGCAACTGAGCTACTTTGAGGAACGGAAAAGGCCGGCTTTGGGTTTGATTCAGGGGGCTTGAACAGACTGCCCGACCCTGCCCCCTTGGACAAGTCCGCTGCCGTAGAATCATCTGCAGTCTTTTGGAGACCTGTGCCAAAGCTAAACTGTGCTGCTCCCTTACCAATACCAAGTCCAGTTTCGCCGAATGAAAAGGAGGCGGCGGTGGGTTTGGCGGGCGAATCTTTGGCTTCTTCTCCTTGGCCCACGCGTAATCCAGAGAAACATCCCAGAGTCTCGCCTCCAATTGTCTTAGGGGGCTGAGGCAGGGCAGCTGTGGTGGTGGAGGTGGGCTTGTCTCCCGCAGTGCTTGGAGGCTGGGTGGGGGACGCGGTGCCAAGAGCAGGGGAGGGGGACTTTGAGGCGAGAGAGAACGGCTCCTCTGCAGTCTGGCCGAACAACATCTTGCTATTTCCAGCAAAGGAGAATTTATTCACATCCTTCCCTGGGGTGACATATGGAAGAAAGAAAATGATGAGGGCGTCTGGGTTTGACATCATCCCTAAACTATCTGACATCAAGCTGCTTTATTGTTTTTACCTTGTGACATTCCAGCTCCCTGTGAAACTGAAGCAAAACTGAAGCCTGTTGACCTGAAAAAGAAAATTTAAGCTACAATGAGAAGACAGCGAGAGCATCTTTAGCATCTGTAAAATTTCAAAGCGTCATTACGTAAGGGAGAAATAAATAAATTAGATATCAGCCATGCCCAGAAGTATGTAAGTGCATGAGTCATCAAAAATATTTAAACCTTCTGAAGAGAAAAGTGATTTTGAAATAGAATGTTAAAAAATTGTTCTTTACATTTCTGAATACTTCGATAATTTTCCACTTAACTCACCCTGATGCGAAAGAGAAACCTTTGCTGGTGTTTTGCTCTGCTGAGCTCGCAGGAGGCACGGAAACATCAGCCTTGGATGATTGACCTGAAGGAAACAGAAACAGAAACATAAAACGCATTGCAAAAAATAAAACGTCAGGATTTTACACAGCTATGAAGACTAACAAGTAATATCATAAAGAGCAATTTGACCGAAGTGTAGTAAAATCTGAATGACTGGTAAGAGGAAACTTACCAAACACAAAGCTTCCCTGTGTGGTGGTCGTATTTTCAGTGGGCATCTTTGGGGCACCTTGGATAGGATTCTGAACATACAGTTTTAAATAAGAATTTAAATAAGCTAGTATACGTACAATTTATTATACAAAGCCATAAGAAAAAAACAGTATTCATTTATTTTGTGTATGAGAAAGAAACACAAGCTCAATAAAAAGTGATCTTAAGGTAGATGTAGAAAAAAATTGCTTTGTATGTGCACTAGGGATAGACCAATATGATTTTTTTCAGGGCCGATACAATTCAGATTATTAATAGTCAAGAAGGCAGATAACCGATATTTGGAGCCGATATTAAAATCGCTGTAGTAAATTTTGAATAATACAACTTCTAAGACTTTGTTTAAATACCTTTAAGCATGTTTATCAAACAGTTTTTCGGGTTTGCAACATGTTAGGAGTTAGGGTTGTCTAACCCTAATAGACATCTTTGTTTTAAAATGCACTGTGCTCACTGCTGATTGGCTGTTACCTGTGCTATGGTTCCACTTGTAACCAATCAGATGGTGCTGTGGTGGGACAATGCTAGAGACTGCACGGCTGCATCAGAGCCAAAATAACCCAGTTTTCAATTGATCTCTTATCGGCCGTTTGATTTTTCTTTTTTTGAAAATCCATTTTGATGCATCAAGATGCCGAATATCGGTGCCAATAATCGTACTGGCTGATAATCAGTCTCTCTAATGTGCACATATTTTGTTGGACATCAGTATGTTTGAGTCTTTAAACTTCCCTGAACTTGGATTTGAACTGTGACGAAGATTTGTGCAAGGGGTTCCCCTGTCACCCAACTGCAATTTGTAACATCAGCATGGGAGGGAGCTGCGACATTTCTCACCCTTGCAGTTTATGGTGTTTTTTTTTATGTGCAAAACTGTCAGCAATCTGTGAATTTTCACAAACTGAACGTGACTTAAACTTGCACGAAGACATTGTACAACGTACTTTATGTGAATGGGTGAAAATATAGTGAAAACAATTAATTGTAGCTGCAACATGCGCATCTACTTGAGAAATTAAAAGACCTCCAGGGGGTCAATATATTTCATTTTACTAATTAATCTGTTTATCAGGAGGCAGGTGTTTTTTCCAGGTGAGTCTCATCATTTCTTTAAAAAACTGACTTCAGAGCCCTTTGAGATGTGGAGTGATGCAGCCATGTGGGTAAAAATTGGTGACTGATGAATTGTACTCACTCGTTTGGCCTGGTTGGAAGAAACCGTTGCGAAGACCTGAGCAGCTGGATCTGGAGCTGATGAGCTAAGAAAAAGATAAAAAGAAGAAAAGAGGAGACATGTTTTTTGTTTTATTCTGTGAAGGGGGGATTACTGTGACAAACACAAGTGCCAACAACAAGATATTACTGTCCATAATCTCTGTGTTATAATATCAGAGCAGTTTTCATGCTGACTGACTGACTAATTATTTCAATTTTAATCTGTCAGTACATGGAGTTTTAAATTCTTAGAGGCATTTCGATCTGGTAAAATAAAATGTCCATACTAGTTCTGCATTTTAAGATGAAAAATATTCATAAAGGAAACAGAAAAAGAGTATATTAGCACAGAATCTGGGAAAAGCCGCCTTTCATAATCATTGTACTCTGGTTTGTTATTGTGAGCAGGCCTTATTTGGGAAAGGCCCCGGGGAGGGATGGCCTGCTGAAATATCAAGCACAAAAGTGGAGCACAGCCCAGTGAGGCGGAAAGAGTAACGTGCAGGAGGCAGGAAGGGGCCAAACAAGAGAGTGTGAATCATGGAGTGAATAAAGAGCCAAGTGAAAGACATGAAAAAAGGGAAGTGAAGAGAATAATGGTATGAAAAGAGACCATTAGGCAGCACACATGCAGCGCAGTCTAAGTATTTGCACAGTACTGGTGTGACTCCATTTTTGATGGTTGGTACTGGATTTTAAATTAAGCTGTAAATGGAAAGGTTATAGTGTTGACTTTCAGCTGTACCATTTCATACACACCCCCCACATCCCAAGGGCAAAAAGGTCTTCCTACACTCTCCGCACAATAATCAAATGAACATGCACTCGACATCCTTAAAAACCAGAAAGACAGCACTTTAACACTGTAGCTGTTGTTTCATTTTACACCAACTGTGCTGGAGTAAAGCCAAAATGTAAGACATCTTCAAATACCGCTGGCCTCTGTCAGTCGCGTACACTGGCTAGAATTAGGTGGAGTCAGTGACCTGATAAATCTATACCGAGGAGACGCACTCAAAACACACTCTGGGGCCCCCCCGAGGACTCATAGGGGCAGACTGTCTACTCACTGTATCACAGAAAGATCCAAGTGGATACAGGGATGATTTAAGTCCAGAAATATAATTTAACAGCTTTAATACGAAAGGGGGGTATACACAGAATAGTACAGATTAGAGAGATGTGTAAGACATATGTATGTAAAAAATAGAAATGTGAGTCCAATCAGGTTCAAAGCTAAATGCACATAAATCAGTTAGTACACATCTTGACTTTAATGCTTTTAAGTACTTTGTTAAGAACCAAACAGCAGGTCTGTGGACTGACTCAGGGACGAACAGCTAAGATGTGTCATCAGTAAGCGCCTACAAACTACAAACACTGTGAGATTATCAACAGTTATTCTAAACAGTCCTGTGCACAGCTCACAAATTACAATAGGTCATTTGTTAATGTATGATAAGTGTGTGAAACAATATACTGAATACAAAGGTAGAGAGCAAGTTAATTCATTAATTAAAAGAAAAGAAAGAACAATGTCATCCTGGATATAAACTGCATCTACCACATTAAGCATTTTCTGAGCCAGATAACTTGACGTATTTGTACATTTCTGTCAATCCCATTATGGCTGATTATCATCAAAGCTTATCAAAAAGAGCTCTCTCTCTCTGTGTCACATACAAACACACACATAACCATAAAAATTGACACAGAGATTTGGTGCCACATCATGTATGCTTCACATGTAGCAAAAAATATTTCCTGAATTTCCTCTATCCACAGTGACTTGAATTTGTTGAACAAAACAAGCACACAAAACCTCATTTTAATTTTTGGGCCAACAGCTCCCCCTCACAAAAACTAGAAAATCTCACTTATTTAAGTAAATTTCACAACATGACTAACTAACAAAATAAACCTAACTGCTTTTTTATTTTTTTTACCTGATTATGTTGGAAACTGGCACAGCGGGCCCTTTGTCTTTAAGCTCCTGAACATTGACCACCTGAGGAACAGTCTTCAAAGTGGACTCGGTCAAGGAAGCACTGACGCCTGCTGGAACACACACAAACGAATTTGTGAGCAATTCGCCCACAGAAGTGCACATACACACACACACACAAAACATACCAGGCATGTGTAATTGAATAAATGTACAGTTTCCATGGTGATTTAAGCCTGGTTTGAATTATACTGGGACAAATACTTAAGTGAGTGACTCTCAGATATGATAGAGCACTGAGCTGGGACATGGAGCAGTCTCAGACTTTGTGGTCTGGAGGTCTGTGTCTCCCCCTGGTGAATTATAGTGGGAATAGCAATACAATAATATACAAACAGCTTCTTTAATAAAGTAGTGCCCAGAAAAACCTAAAAAATCTTCACTAAATTTAAAAATAAACAAATAAATAATTCTTTTTAACGCAAGTAAAAAATGGTGACCGCTTCACGTTCATCCCACCTGTCTTCTGATTGGCCATCTGTCTGCGTAGAGCAGCAGTGGCTGCGGCCTGGTGGGCGGGGATGGTGACAGGGATCGTCTTCTCAGTTGGTGGAGCCCCGTGTTTTACGGTCTTTGTGGCAAGAGCGGTGCTTTCAGCCCCGCTGAGGTTGATTTTATTGGTTGGAACTGAAACATCAATACAGTAAGCGACATTAATGGAACAAAGCATGTCTACTTGTGTTCAGCAGCTGCACTCTGTACAGTTGCATGCTAGGTCACAACTTTAATGAACTGTGTAGCAATAAATGGTAAGATTTACTCACCTGGGCTGGCAATAGGGCTGAGTCCAAAGCCCATACCCGGCCCCGAGTGAATTTTGGTTAAAGGGGTGGACTGGATGGCCCCGAAGCCTGGCTGGATTGAGGGGGTCCTAACCACTGTGGGGTGGCGGGGCGTGGACAACACCGGAGGAATGACAGTCACAGGAAGGGGCTCTGGTTGTAGTTCCTCCTCCTCCAGCTCCAAGTTCGCCGGGTGAGGATCCAGGGACTGAGACAGGGAGGAGGTGGAGCTCACATCGTCCAGGTCCTCGTAGTATTTCGGTGAGAGGAAGGCCGAGCGAGAAAGGTTGGCTGGAAGAAAGGAGAGGGAGTGGAGCAATGGAGCGAGGTTCTGTGATTTAATAGCTTAAATCTTTTAAATATTAATAAACAATCTAGAGTTTAAGGTAAATCTAAGCTACATGTGTGAAATGTCCTTTTCAGTAAGCCAAATTCATACATAAGACAGTGAATACAGATTCACACTTCTGAGTCTCAAAGTAACCTTTGTTTCATTAGTTTGAGCAGGTGTACCTGGTGCAGTTGAGCGGACAGGAGGCATCTGTCCCTTGGAGAGGAAATTACGCAGCTGGGACTGTTTCACTGGTGATATTTTGACTGCTGGAGAAACATCTATATTAAGTACATGAAAAACATGAAATTCTCTAGTATTTTTCTATCACACAACATATTAAGATTAATACCTGGAGATTTGGATTTGGCCTTTGGAGGGGTGGCGTCCAGTCTGGCTTTAAAGAGAGCATCCCTTAAACTCTCCAGCTCGCTTTCCAGACTGTCATAAAAGATAGAAACAAGTTGTTCAAGTTGTAAACAACAACACCTATTTTTGAGAACTATTTGCAGCGCACCGATGCACATAATTTGAAATGAAATGTCATTATCCGCTAAAGGCTGCTACACAGAAATAAATGAGTATAATCTTTATGTCATTTGTGTACTGTGGTTATTATATTGTTAGTCATTATGCCATCCAGCGATGCAAACAAAAAGAAGTTTACTTTATTCAGTTTTAATGATTCAGAAACAGCTCTGGATTCAAACTGCTGCCTATCTAAGTCAAGGTTAAACTGAGATATGAAGTCTTTGATTTCCTAACCTACAGAGCCTGCTTTCTCAAAATCTATGACTGTAATACTTTTCACCTTCCTCCATCCAGACTCCCTGCTCTTTAACAGCTCTTACCCAGCAGTTGTCGCTGTAGAAGTAGTGCGGTTTATAGTTGGGGGTGTAGTTTTGTTGTAGAGACGCAGTGAGGTGAGTTCCTTAACCAGCTGGTCCAACCTGTTCTTCTGCTGGTTTATAATGTACAGGTTGTTGGCCAGTGTGGTGAACAGACCCTCACGCCCTGGCACGACCATGTGCCTGTAACCAAAGGAAGTATCGCATTAAAAATCATCCTTTACCCCAAAATCTTTTCAGTATGGCATTAGTTCAAACAGCCGGTCTTTTGTGTTTACTTCTGCTTTTTCTTCTTCTCCAGGTGTTTCTCCCATTCCACATCCAGCACGTCATTGACATCCTCTACAGCAAACATAACGTATTGGTACAGCCTGCGGATCTCCTGAATAAAAGGGAAAAAAATAAAATGAAGTAGACAAAATGTGAGTGTGTCAGCGATTTCATTTTAACATTTAAGATAAGCAAGTATTAATGCAAATGGAATAATCTGTCCTGTTTCTCACCTTCAGCTGTTCCTCACTGCGTGGATCCAGAGGTTTATTGTACAGCAGCTGTCTGTAATTTCTGTCTCTGCTGAGCTCACTCTGGGCCTTGGCTTCTTCTGCTCCGGCAAAGCCCTCAAGCAGGGTGGTCTTCAGTGTACCGATGTCCCCGTGGAGAGACTGTGAATGAGAAAAGAACGAAGATGGTTGGACGGGAATATCCAAGTTATGACAAGCTTAATTCAAGAGGGAGACCACATCTATTTAAACTAAACAAACAAAACCAAACATTTCTGACATGGGAATTTTGGACATCAACAACGGTCTGACCTCTGTAGTTTCCTTGATCTCCAGAGTAAAAATATGGAAGTCTTCCGACTCCTTCCTCAGCTGCTTCATTTCCTCACTGGTGCCAACCTTGAAGTCAGCTTTTGCACTTCGCGCCTTAAGATCATCCAGCTCCTTCTGGAAGTGTGCAATCTGATGAAGGGTCACATGTGTTTAGTTAAGAAACATTTTGAGGAAAGAAATGTCTTGTTTTGACTCTGAATGTACATGACATGTCATCTTAATGGTGGCGAGGACTGAACCGCACCATCTATTTGTAGATGTTTTATGTACAGTCCTTCCTGAGTTCTTTCTTGTGATATACTGAACTGGGTTGAACCATAAAAGCTAAGAAATGTCTTGTGTAGTAATGATGTGTCGGTATTTGTCATAATTCACAGTAACGGTGTAGAAATCTGCTACTAGGAAACATTTGTTGTTGCCAACTATGTTAAAGGGAAGTTATCATCATGTAACATAACAGAACTTCCAAAAATAAGTGACCGTTGGATATTCTAGACTTAAAATAAGGGACGACTCTCATAGTTAGTTGTAATTATACAATAAAGAGTAAGTGGGAAATAATTAATTTATTATTTTATCAGTTAGTCTGACATCATTAGCACAGTGCTTTATAGTTGTCGCTATACTGTGATTTTTGTCAAATGAGTATAAGTACAACACAACAACACAGCTATTAAACTGAATTGTGATTGAGTTTCAATCCAGATGTGTGTATCATCTCTTATATTTTACTTACAATGTGAATAGGTCACATATTAGCGAGCCAGTGTCACCTCCGTTGTTTTTTACGTAACATTGCTTTGCAATTATTCGGTGTAAACAGTTAGAAACAACTTTGTGTGGTGCAACCAGCTCATCATCGATAAGGCTGCTGCATCGGAAGGAACCAAACTTCCTTGGCCACAATTTGTGAGCGAACACTAAAACACGACAATTTCAACTGAGAAGATGTTGATCTCAAACATACCATCATCGGAAAAAACATGGATTAATGTCAATACCAAAAAATAGGACAGCACAGTTTCCCGAAACATATCAAACTGGATTATTATACAAAGAAACATGCGGTGTGTAGTACTGAACATCAAGTAAGTATTTCCCTGCATATGTTTTGGGTCACAGGGTTTCACTTTTTTTTTTTTCACAAGTTCACCAATTAAAAGTGGTATATGGTGCTGTGAGTGCTTGCTGGATATGTCTCACCTCCTCCAATATGCCAGTCATAATGGGATCAGAGTCTTTCTTTTGCTGTAGCTGCTTCTCCAGGGCCTTCACACTAACAGCTGCCTGCATAAAGAAGTAGCGGAGTTAAGAAAGGCACACGCCGACGAGCGCACACAGCCCATACGAGTCTGAGCAAACAAAAGAGCAAGAGTTTCTGCAATCTAACATACACTTTTCTTCTGCCAGTAACAGTTGGTTTCAGTTCAACGCCTGGTTGCTAGTGGCAACAGAACAAATCCAATGCAGTTTAACAGCCACCATTTTGTCTGATCGGCTACCATGTAAATACTGCATCAAGTACACTGTTCTTTTTATCAAGGCATTTGTTAATTTATAATTTTTATAATCACTTTAATACTCTTCATTAGCTGCCTGAGAGTGATGGGTGGCTAATATAACAATCTTGGTAAAAGCTAGGTAAACGCTTTGTCTGCACTGAACATGTGTGCAGATGCTTTGCAGAACCAAAATGTGCCATGAAATATCTTCTCACTGGCGAAACCTGCAGTGCTGGTAGAGCTGCGCGGCCAACGGGCGAAACAAAGCTGCGACTTTTCATTTTGGGATTTTGTCTTCACTTTTTCGACCCAGAACAGCGCCCGTGAAACTTTTGCACAGGGATTGTGCAATATGGGCAAGTCTGTCATCTCTGTGGCAATATGCATCGCAATCACCAGGGAGGTAACATTAGGGTCAATCAGCTCTGATCGCTCATCCTTTATTCAATATACTTTTATCATTTCCCCGTCATCCAGTCTGCTATTTCAATCTCTCTTGTCAGCTATTATCAAGAGATGCAGGTGACAGGAATCAAGAAATAAAAGTCTAAAGGAAACTCTCAAAACGAAATGACAAATAGGCTAACATTTCCTGTATACCATTACTTTAACCAAAAAAAATGTATAGAGACTTTATGACCCATTTCTGTGTAAAAGGGCCATACGACCCGTGTAGGAAAAATATAAATAGAAGATTGGCCTATTTTTACGTTTCATGCCTGGTGTAGCCAGTTTCATTGATTATAGTGGCAGTGTAGTGTTGCAGCAGCCACTCCACAAACGGTCTGCACGCTGTATTATTTTCAGCTCACTGCAGTGAGGACAGAAGGATATTTATACATTTCAATTAAATATAAAAAACAAGAACACTACACTGTTCTAAAGAATATTTTTATGGTTGTTAAGTGAGCTAATCAAAACTTTGTGCCCGTTTATATTTTGAAGAAAAATATCTACAAAATCATTCAGAAAAGTCTAGTTAACATACAAACAAACTAATTTCTTCATAATAAACAGACAGGACCTGTGGAGTTTGGACACGGCCCTGGGTAGCAGGAGCAGGCTTGCTGACGACTGTGGGCGGTGTGCTGGTCTGGACTGGACGCACTGGTGCTGCGACACAACCAAACATACCCAAATCATGACCCAAACAGAGAATTTAAGATTTAAATAATTATTTGACCGAAGAAGGATGACACATCTGTGCGAGGTACAGCAGTCAAGGAAGCAAAGCAAGACTTCTGTACCTAAAACAGCTGGTGGCTTAGTGGCTGATTGTGGAGGGGCGGTCAAAATGCTGGAACTGGAGACCGCTACCGTCTTTGGCAGTGAGGAAGTGAAGGAGAAAGACGGCGGGGCTGCTGTTGGTGCAGGTGCAGGTGCAGGAGCTGGGGTCTCCAATGCGGAAAACCTTGCAAAAGGGAAGATAAATAGATTTTTTCTTCTCTTTCTTTATCCTTAGCGCCTCAGTAAGAGTGCCCCAATAAATGCTTTGTAAAAAAAATAATAAAAAAATGATACCTCTCATTTAGATTCAGTTTCACTGTTGGTGGGGAAGGGGCAGCAAGGCTCTGGGTAGTTGAAGCTGGAGCTGCGGCTGCTGGTGGTTTGATGGAAGGGGTGAAAGAAAAGGCTGAAGGAGCGGAGGGAGTGTCAGAAGGAGGTTTGGAGGCGAAGGAGAAGCCTGAGGATCCTGAGCCAAAAGGCATGGATCCCCCCAGGGAGAAAGCTGAGGGGGCGCTGGAGGGACATGTAGTAGGGACAGAGAAAACGAAGCTGGAAGATGACGATGATACGGGGACTGTGGGAACCACGCTGAATGGGGCAGTGGATGAAGAGGCAGCGGGGGCTGGAGGAGTGGAAGCAGCTGCTGAAGTAAGACCGAGCGCTGGGAATGCCGCCGGGGCAGATGGGATGGAGGCAGCAATTTTGGGTGGTTGGGTTGCCACAGAACCTGTGAACAGAAAAGAAATTTGTTTTCATTTGCCCTGATCACATGGCGAGCATGCTCTGTCTACGAGCAAATGTTGGTAATTCTAGTGGCGACTGGATTAGCTTTAGGGAGAAATCCACATTTTTCATGGTTAGAGTGATTCAGAGGAGTTTGCACAAACGTGTTGAGCCCTTTTCTAAATGACTTTTGTTGATTTGTTAAGTATTAACATTTTTAGAACCTAACAGTCTAATCAAAGATCCCTACAAGATCTAAGTAATCTGTGGAATGAAATAAATGTTAATTAATACAAAGTAATAAACAGCAAGTTTACCACCCTGCAGTTCTACGCCAACTATTTAAGTTGCTATTTGCATCTATGTCTGTCCACACTCATAATATACTGCATGCTGTGAGGACTTTGCAGAAATCTCATTTAAATAAAAGTGTGATGTGTATTTTTTTGCAAAATGAAAGTTCTCACTATATTTACAAGCACAATATCAGTGAATGATTCCCAGTGAGCAGCATGCTCTCTTCACTTAGAGACTGAGTACAGAGGGATGATAGAGCTTTGTCATATGACACCTGAGGCTTAATATCAGGAACAGGAGGTCCCCTTTCCTGGTTGTCATCCAGAGGAGGTGAAGAAGGGGAACTCATAGAAGCACTTTGAACATTGTGTATGCAATCTTGGGTTATGGCCAAAAACATAACTTTTTCGAGGTCATGTTGAACTTGACCTTTAAACCATAAAATTCAAATAATTTAACCTTGAATCTAAGTGAAGTATTGCCCCAAATCTGAAGAATTCCCTCAGGGCATTCCTGATGTATTGCATTCATAAGGTGATGGAGGGACGGCGATTGATGGGACAGATGCATTAAATTATCTATAAATAATATTTTTCTTTAAAGAATGTGCAATAAATGGTAATGCTAATTCTCTGCTAAACAAAAATATCTTCTTAATTTCTGCACACATCACCACTGCACTCACATACAACTCACCGATTATACAAAGATGTGATAAAACCGCCAAACTTGCATTTGCAATTAAGTTAGGAACTAAAATTTAATGCAGCATGAAAGTCTTGCTCCTTTAAGACATTAAGATAAGCCTAATGAGGGACAGATCTGGACATGCGTTGGCTGGATTGACAGGCCTGTCGGGTCTTTTCAGCTACGCTGTGGAGCTTGTCACAACGTGTGTGCCCAACTCAGCTCCACAGACAGATACCAAGAGGGCGATACCACAATTAAAAATGGGCAATTAGAAACCAGTGGGTGACATGTGAAATGACAGGTCCTAGTGGCCAACAGCTTAAAATGGCCCCAAACCAGAAAATGGAAGATCTGATAAATGTTTTACTATCATTGCATAAGAAGAGGGGATATCTCCTTCTGTGGCGTGCGGTTATGAATGACCGTGCATCCCTGTCAATGACATTTTCGATTAAAACATCTGTCAGTGGCTTTCTTACCTGGCTTGGGCAGCCTCTCCCCCTCCAAGGCGAGGGCAGTGGGTGCCGAGACCAGTTGCTTAACCCCCGGATTGAGGTTGAGCAGGGCAAACGGACAGAGCAATCCCTCCGTGGACAGCATTAGCATAACTGGCGCTGGGGGCAAGGTCTTCTCATCAGCTTTGAGAGGGTGGAAAGATGGGAGACAGGCAGACAAAAGACATTCAGACGGAGAAATACTGTGGTTGACACGGTGCGAGAGAAAATGTTGACTATAATTTCACATAACATACCAAACACGCAACTCCAGTGGCAATAACTCACCCTGCCACAAACTCACACAGTACATCTCTCTATAATCTAACTCAGACATTTTGCAGTCGATCAACTGAGAGCCCCATGCATATGCAATCTAAATGGCAGACTTTTGTGAGAAATTATTTAGCGCTCCGCACAGCTTCATGCTTCCAAATCACACCACTGCACAAAGGAGACAATGAACAGCAAGTGTCGTCTGCTCTCTATGCGCGCTCTGTTCGCGATGATAAAAACGCTGTTTGTCGCTTTAATCTTGAAAAGTGTTGAGGGCATTCGAGCACAAAGGCTGGGTGTTGGTGCTGTACTTATCTCATTGACCTTGGATCATTCTGCCCTCCAGTGGTTCACATAAGTACCCACTGTTCAGTTTAAAAAAAGGCACACTGTAGTCATGTACGAGAGAAAACTGTCCTAAGATGTCTCATTTGGTAAAACACAGTCCACTGCAATCTTCTTCTTGCCAAACCCCAAAAGTCTTCCTTGCTCTTCACACCCACTTTCCTGCACTTTCCAAAATCACGCAGTGTGTTGTGGGCTGCAGACAAAAATGGCTAATCCAGTCTAAACCAACACTTAAATGAGTATTCACACCCAAAATTAAAGATGTATTAGTCAGACTCGATAGTAGTCATTTCCGATACGTCAAAAAAGTAACCGGAACATTTTGTCCTCGTTGTTCTCTTTACAGCTATGTCTCATATCTAAACGTAGAACTTTCATTGTCATCAGGAGATGGCAGCAGTAGCTGCTCTTTCCGAGTACATGTCAGCGTTTGATTAATTACCACTGACTCATCCTATATTTTGCATCTACTGTAAATTCATTCCATGCACTGCATGTCTGTTTTAGACATCACGACAGACAGTAATTGTGAGCTTTATTCAAACCTATACCTACTACAGATACATACACCCTCAAGCAAAAATAATAATTCAATGTAGATATATATAAAAAAAACACATTCAGGCAAACACAGGTTAGTATTAAGCCTGAAGGAATAAGGTGACTTGAAGGTCTTCACAAAACAAGCACACAGTGAAGAGAACAAAATCACAAAATACAGCACATAATGTTTAGTTTCATCTCAGTTATGAAACTATAGTTTGAGAAGCAAAGAGATAGAGGGTGAAAGAGAGTGAACAGAAGGGAGAGGCACACGGTAAACCTCATCAGCATTCTGCAACAGGATTGTCTGGGCTTTGTTGTTTGTTGTGGTCCTCTAGCTTGTCTGAGCCATTTTAATGAGTGAATTTTTTTTTCTCCACAGATAACTCTCTCGTTGCTCTCCCCTCACTCGTTCTCCCTATCTAATGTCTCACCTCGGATAAAGGTTTTGATCAGACTACAATCATGTCAAAATGTTGCTCAAATTGCAGTTTTTTTTTTCTTGCCGGGGAGGGAGTTCTTAGAGTGAGCGCGGAGAGAGATGTGACTAGACAGCAACAGCAGCTCTACGTGAATGTCTGGCAGACGAGGCCATTTAAGATAAAACAGTGTAGTGAGACGGTGGCTTATCACTATTCTTTACACATGCTGCAATAGAGCACTGCAGTGGATGCTGTATGGACAAAGAAACCTGACGGATCTCAGCTTCGTCGGATCATTAGGGGAGTGTTGAACATAAAATGTTCTGCGGCTTAAACAAAGACAAGTGAATGCAGCACAAGACAGCCTCGACTCGACTGTGATGTGAGGACGAAATTAAAGTTAACTCGAATTTCGCCACGGAAACCACTCGTTTGCAGGAAAAGACAAACTGAATAACGCATACGTCTTACTGGTTTCTGTATGAAATACTCTAGGCACGCATGTTCATTAAAACCGCCTCATCAGGGTGGGCGTTATCGCTGGTGGCAGATGGTACAAACCTGCCGAAACTGGTTTAATTCTCTCTTCGGCGTCTATACTGTCATTTAACTTTCTTTTTTTTTTTTTTTTCCCTGAAAAACCCTGCACGTTCAGAGAGCGTCACAGCACATAAGCAACACCACTGATGATTAATAACGCTGTAAAAAAAATAAAAAGGCCATCTAAAAGCAAAAAAAAAATGGTAATGGCAAGTGGGAGAGAGAGGTTTTTTTTTTTGCTGCCATGATGTGCTAACGCTTATATTGTGATACATTACAGTGCTGGAGCTGAATATTCGACTCTTCTGATATTTGTTACCAGGACGCCTCCCACCCCCTCACTCCTTCACTGCCCGTCCCCTGACCGCTGCTTCAAATATTCGTAGATAAATCTCAGCAGAGCTTTGAAGCCCTAAAAATCTAATTCAGAAACTGGTCGCCGTGTCTGTTTTGGCTTAAGAAATAACTCAACAGAGCCACAGTGACTTTCCACTGCCATTAGCATCAAGCCAACTTTTCAATGGTGCTCCGGCAAAAGTCATATCAGTAAGAATTTACCCATCACAACAACATTGATTAAAACATAACTGCGAAGAAGAGCCATTTAACTATTGCTCAAACACTTAAAATGATACTAAAATCTTAGCTTCTCTTTTTCAAGGGCTAAAACAGTTTTTACGGGGCTCCAGATTTGGTGTTAATTTGACTAATGACAATCAGCTTTGACCCGTTTTACAAAGTGCAACTACGCTTTATGTTCACTGCTGAACATAAATCTCCCTCCAGCAAAACCCGCACTCAGACAGGTGAAGGGAGAAAGCACGTAGAAAGCCAAAGTGACTTACTGATGTGGATGTCCTGCTGGCTGGTGAAGTCTATAGCTAAGCCAAGGGGGAGAGTGTCTTCATTTGTTTCTGTCACTGGAAGCTCAGCCCTGCTCGCATCCTCCAGGATCCAAAGCTCCCAGATCTGAAAGGAAAACCATCTGTCTCGGTCAACACAGCCGCCAACGTCATTTTATGCTTTTTCCTCACGACATGCAGTAAGCATTCAAACAAACTGTTCATTAAAAATAAAATAAAATCATAAAACTTGTGTTAATGTAAAACACTGAACATCAGAACTTTGGGCAACTTGTTATACATTTGATCAAAAGAAGTCAAATTCAACACAAACGAATCAAGGTAACATTATTTGCTTTGCTATGAAGGCCTAATACGGTGATTTTAAAGCCTGAGTACACCCGCAAGCCAGCCCAACTGTATGTTAAGTATAGATGGAGGAAACTCTGCTAGAATAAATTATTTAAAAGGAAAGTGTTTTCAGTGAGAAGAACTTTGGAGAACAGTTATGTAACTCCACTTCGTAGTTTGGAGCACCTCAAAGCACTCGTAATGTCGTGTGTTTCTTTTCAAACCTGCGATGATCTCATAACTTACAATATCTCAGACATCTGTTGTAGCAAGAGACACCTTTCATTCAAGCATCTGGATTCCAAACAGAGTGTCATATAAGATTAATCTTCAGCGTTTCACTCGATGTTTAAAGTACCTTGTCGTCTAGTCTGGAGATGACGCTGACTTCAATCGAAGCTGCTGATGCTGCAAACACAAGGTCCCTGGATGAAGCGAACAATGAGAAGAAGCAAAACATTACACAAATTTAACATGATGTTGAAATGACACAAGCGAAAGGGTCAATCTTCAGTATTTAATGTCATCAATGATCTTTTTTTTCTGCGCGCCAACGATACCAATCCATTCCCGTAAAGTGCGATCAGCCTTACCAGTCCTCTATGTGACTAAGGAAGTAGTGGTGTTGTCGCTCGGTGCAGCTGCCGTACACCGTGTCGTTAAAGTTCAGATGCTTCGTCTCCACCTTCTCATCCTTCTTCTGCGAACAAACAAAAACAAATTTTGTCACATCGATCTTCTTACCGAACATTAACAATATGCAGCATCTGTGTGGTGGAAGCATATTTTTTATCTGCTTAATAATTTACCATTTACCCCAAATATAAAAATACCATTACATCCACTGAGAAGTACATGCATTAACACGGTGCCCATAGACATTCAATACTGCACTCTACGCTATAAGGCTTGGCAGTCAGTTCCATGAAGCTTCCTACTCGAATAACAACACATAAGGAGGTGTGTCTCAGTTACACTAAGACCCTCGGTATAACTATAGAGACACTACACTGTGGCTGTGTGGAGAAAAAATCATCGACTTAAGAGGTAAAGTTGATGTTTATTTAAATAGAGAAACATTGTCAGCTTTATCTAACGTGGTGGAGCAGGATTGTAGACCGGAGGGTGCAACCTGAGGGGGGGAAAAAAGAACGGACTATGGATTTAGGGCGAACTCACAGGGAGGGAGATCAGCACGAGGTCAGGAGGGGTCTCGAGGGACCCGTCTGCAGCAGCGTATACGACTGCAAACACAAACGTTCTCAGCCACAGCACATCCAGAACTGTGAGAGACAACAGGAAAGAGAAGTGTTAGTCACAGGTGGATTTAACGCAGTGATGAAAGTGAACAACAAGTAAATTTGAAGAACACGTTGTCATTATATGAGATTAATAATCCAGTTCACTACATAAAACAGGCGGCTGAACATGACAGATCTCATTTAGTTTCACAGGTTTGGGACCAGCCTTACCTTTGACAGGTTCGTCGGAGGTGTAGAAGTGTGGACATGGGATGACTTTCTTTTCTTCCAGAGTCTTGTCAACAGAAAAGAGAAACGGTTATTCATCTTGTCAATGTCAGTCATTGGATGCTGCGGCTCTCATGGAGCGGTACGCATTTTATTTTTAACAATGATGAATCAGGCTCACTTACTGGTGTATACTGACTGACTGTGGCATCCATTTTTCCTGCGGCAACCTGTTTTCCTTTTGGACTCCAGCAAACTGTGTGAAACAAAGCACATGAACAATAAGTGAGGCACAAAGCAGCTACGCGGTAAAGGGAAACTCAACTATTATGCTCAGAGTCTCACTCACTGCATGTGATGCCCCTTGAAGCAGGAAGGCTGGCAGTCACTCTGACGCTGTCAGCGACTTCCAAAATCAGCATGCTGCCATCAGACAGACAGGCAGCCAACATGGATGCGTGAGCAGGGTTCCACTTCAGGTCCTGAACTAATGTGCCAGGAGCTGCTGCTGGTTGCAGCGAAGCAAAAGGTAACTTCTGTGGCCTTGCCTGGAAAGGACAATATATAATATAAAAATACCCTTGGATAAATCAGACTCTTAAAGTGACTTGAATCTGGCAGGCATATAAACATTTAATGACCACATATATGAAATCTGCTCATCTGTAAATCTTGATTTTCTTTAAAAAAAAAAAAAAAAAAAATTATATACTGCCTTATTATATTTTGATGTCAATTACATATTGAATATGTCCATCTGCAGCACAGATTTACAAACTGTATTTCTATTAAGGCCAAAATAAAAAAAAAGCCAAATGACTTAATTGAAATGTAACGGTGAGTTTCATCAAAATAAGTCTTATTGGATTGCTCTGATTAACAATGATAGCTTAAAACGTCTTTGAGTTCAACTTCAGTTTATCTGCCACATATAATCACACTGAGCATAATCTTATAAGTGAAACGTTAGAG
>JAOXYL010000042.1:13787115-13798853 GCA_028564955.1 Terapon puta
TATCTTATCTTATTTCACCTTTTGGAGGCCCGAAGCAACACTCAGCAACCCATCATACTTTATTATCTTATCTATTATGCATACATATATGTTGATCCTCCGTGTTAAGTGAAAGTGTGTTTGACAGAAAAATGGATATACTGCTACATAGATTTCAGTACAATGACCTAAAAAATGTGCCTTTTTTGGCACCATTTAAACAGATGAGTGACCTCCTCCTTTTCATATACCTGTAAGCTCATCCACATAGGCCATGTTCTATTTTGCTCCACTATTCATCAATATTATAAATAATGATTATTATTTGTTATCTTAGTGAATTAAAATACTTCAATGTGTTATCCCGTTCTTTTATAATTTCAGATAAAATGCTGCATGTTTAACTGCCAGAAAACAATAAATCACTTTATTAGTCCCTGTGATATTTCTATATGGGCTTCCAGTGGGTTGATGACATTTAACAGAGTTTACAAAGCTCCTATTGTACCTCATAGTGTTTAAAAAGTGTATGGTGCCACTGTAATGTTCCTGTAGGGACTATCATGTGTCTGCGGCACTCAGTCGTGAGTTTATGATGATCTCATTGTACTTACGTCTGTGCCATTAGCACAATTACACTCGCATTACGGTTTACGAGGAAATTAAAGATTTTTCATCATGGCTTATTCTCCCAGCTAAACTTGTAAAACTAACAGTAGCTTAATAAAATGCCAGCTTATTGCACCGGTCTGGTAACACCGCAGTAGATGACATTTCATAATCAAAATTCTGCAACAAGATGTATTTAGTTTACATGGTGTGACACAAGTGATTGCGGGAAACCGCCGGTTTCCAATCCCCGCTAAGTGATTCAGCCTATGCTCAATTTTTAGATTTTGTGCACGGATTAGTGACGTATCATCTCGCCTTCTATAGTCCTCATGAACATGCTGCTCCGGGGGTTGGAGATCTGACCTCGCAGCAGGTCATCAAACACAGAGGTCAACGCCGATCAAGGAAGAGGACGGCGAAAAGTGTTGAGTCACTCGGACTCAGCAAATAACTTCAGCTTTCCAAAGAAAAAGAAGAAATGAAAACGAGTACACTCTCACTTGATGTCGAGCCTACCTATTGCACTGTACTGACATCACAAGACAATTCATGTTCTCCAGTTCTCTGTCTGGTGCAACTGGGCCCCGCCTCAAGAGTGCAAAGCATATGATGTGTTGATCCTCCGAACAAAAGCTTATTGTTGCCCCCGATTATCCATTTACAGCCCGAGGCCACACAAGTCTCAAGCATGTCTCGTTCGGGCCACCAGCCACTGTGTCGAAAGTTCACAGCTAGTCCCGGTAGCCCCCCCACTCCGCCTTCCACCCCCTCCCCTCCTCCTGCGTTGGTTTTCCCGCACTAGCTGATGATAAATATGGAAATCTAAGCTGACGCTTATACGTGGCGGCAAATCCTCACAACTGCACCAGGTGAGGCGTGAAAAAAAGCTTATTCCGGCGCTTCGAGCTGTTGTGGCCTCGTTAGATCCTGCGAGCGCACTTCATGCCATGTGAAAATGAGGCTATATAAGGTGATTGGGACACAGCCATTTCCATTGTTATGCTTGGCAGAAACAGCGGGGTCTAGCTGTGGCTGGCGTTGGCGCTCCGGAGGAAGCTAAACAGAGAAGTCTGTCACGGCAGCGGCTCTGAAGCGGGCGACTGATGAGGACACTTGACTGAAAGACGTTCTCGATTTGAACTGTCACACACTCTTATGACACAGCCCGGGGCAGGCCATCATGGGCATTGCACAACACAGTAAACACATTCAGCCGGGCCGCCATGCATTTTTTTTTTTTTAAAAGCACAAGACAGTTCATCAACAGAAAATTTATTTAACAACTTTACAAAAACAAAAAAAGTTGATGTTTTGTCAGTTTTCTCCTGCCCTGCCCTACCCTTACCACATAAGCACATTACACACACTGTTGACAGCTTGTTTTGGTCACTTCATCCACCGTGAGTTACTGTGTACCGGCTTCATCTCTGTGGTACATGTACGTTTACATGACACTGTTTACACGCAACATTACTGAAATAATCTCGACCTGGGAATCATGGTAAAACTTTGGAGCTCAACCCGTGTTTTGGCACAAATGACTGCCTTGCATCACACAGCAGTGATGTATATCAGTCATGTGTCAAGTCACCCTCCCCTACCCCCCCACCCCACACTCCCATGCGATGTTGACTTAGACATTCACATTTTCCATTGTTGTAAACAAATGAGTTTCTAGTCAAGACGCCCTTTGTAAATTTGTGAAAACGGTTTACAAATGGCATGAAAATAGAGAATCTGACCCTACTGGCCTCTCCAGAGTCCTACGTGGTGACTCATGTCTGACTCTCATGTTCAGACTGACTTCATGCATCATTTTTGATATTCAGCAACCAGTCGGTTCTCTCCAAGTTATACAGGACAGACTATTTTAAAAAGGACTGTACACACAGATGTTACACAGATTCTTATCGGATTCTATCATTGCTGAAACTAAACCAATAAGCGTTCGAGTGGATGTCGGGAGAGTCATTTTGATTGGAGCTGAGAGGCGATGGTGAGGGCGCGTGTTGTCCCATGACGCCACCGGATGCTGACGTTACAGTGTGAAGCCTCCTCATTGTACACTACATTTCCCCGCGTCGCTCTCGCATCGCGGCTACATGTCCACGAACACCATGAAGCACCAGCCGAGCCCCCCCACCAGGAACATGGTGATCTGCATGCTGTAAATGATCAGGTCGTTCAGCACCCCAAAGTCCAGGCGCCTGTGACCCAGCAGGAGCAGGATGACGGACAGCTTGTACTGCAGCCGCAGGAGGACGCGCACGCTGACGTACTGCAGGAAGAAGAGAGCAGAGAGCGCCACCCAGAGCAGGGAGGTCAGCAGGCTGCAGCCAAAGTACAGGAGGAAACGGAGGAAGCTGTACATGCAGCGCGAGCGCAGGTAGAGGTCAAAGTTATTGTACTTGGTGCGCACTAGCTTGGACGCGTGCGTCGACCCGCAGGCCGAGTGCATGCAGGTGGTGTGGGGGCCATGGAAGCTGCGCACCCGCCGTGGGATGGGGATCACAGGCATGGGTGGGCTACTGGAGCCCAGCACGGTGCACAGGAGTTCAGGTTATAGACGGGGTCCTCTGTGAGCGATGATTGTGGGGAGGCAGTTTGCTTCATTTGGTTGCGGAGCAGGAAGTGGCTCTCGCAGGAGCCCAGCAATGAGAGGAGGCTGCTGGCGGCGGCGGTGGCTTCTGGTCTGCTGTTGATTTCAGTCAGCAAGGGTTTGGTCCTTTGATTGCAGCAGTGATCTATAAAGAAATAACTATTACTTCATGTTTCTTTTTATGCATTTTCAAAATGCACACTGTTGCAACCACAAGCAATGCAGGCCTGAGCTCACTTCATCTTCTTCAGCTGAAAACAAACAGAAGCAGCGTCTCAGCTGCAAGCTATGTTTTATGTTTTCATAGCTACAACACAGCTAGCACTCAGCACCTCCTGCATGCCACGAAAAAAACTACCTTTCTTACAATTTTCCGCCCTGAAAACAAGTGATCGTGCAGAAGCAGGGGTGATATCTTACATGCAGCACTACGACGTCTCCCTCCTCACCACAGGAGCTGCTGTTTGTCTCTCGGACGACAGGAGCATTGTATCACATTATAAATATCGGCCTGCAGCATAAACACACCAGATTTATTTCCTTTTCTTTTTTTTGTATACCTCCACGCTTGCACAAACACACACACACTGTGTTTGACAGCGGCGGAGATGAGGCAGCGACGGCGAGCCGGTGCTTGTACGTCCTGTCGCAAAATAAACGAGTCATCTGGGCGTGACGACAGCTGCGGAGTTAAAGGGGAAGTGCGCCTCAGGAAGGGACGCTGCCTCTGGATTTCAGCTTAAAATACCGACTTGTTCAGCAAGCTCGGGGATTTGTGCGTGCACGCATTGTGTGTGCATTTTTTTTTTTGCCACGACACATCGGGAAGTAAAAGTCATGGTGTGGGTTTGCTGTCAGGTTCAATACCACACTGGAAAAATGAGTGTTTTTTCCCCCCCATACTTCCCCACAAGCAAAGGTTAGGCAAGGTCAATTTGACAACCACGTGGCCTACACAATTGAAGTGACATTAAAAAAGAAACTGCATGCAGTCAATTATTATCCCACCTCTTCCCCAGTTCCTGTTTTGGTGGAAGAAATGGTCAGATCTTTCACTTAAAGCTGCGATGTGTAAGATGCCAGGGAACTGTGGATACATATATACATATAATCATTATTAATGCTTGTGAACATATAATCATTATCAGCATTTACAACATATAATCAGAGTCATGCTTGTGAACATATAATCATTATTAGCACTAACAACATATAATCAGAGTCATGCTTACAACATATGACCAAAATCATACAGTCTGAATAGGTCTGACGTAGAAAGGCAAATAGGACACATAACGTACAATACATACATATATATATATATATATATATCACAATACATCACTCGAGGTGTGCGAGGTCACACCAGAGACATGGATGAGAGGTGAAAACCTTGTGATTACACACAAGAACAGGAGACACTGGACAGGGACAGTTACAGATAATAGAAAAGCTTTTGTATCAGTACAACTCGTGCCCATATATGGAACAAAAGACAGACACAGGAGAAAACACCTAAACTGTATAAAGCCAAGACACAGCCACGATAAGGTCAGATCTCTCTGAGCTTACACTACGAACAGATGCTTTCTATGTAAGAGTGATCTCCACCCTTTGCAAACGGCGAAATAAAGACTCTTTGAACTGGTCAACGTCTTCAGACTGCTTCCTTTCTGCATCAACCAACTCGGGGAGGAAACCAACAGGTTTGCCTCAACAGAACCTATTGGCTGGATTGCAATGGATGACATTCACAGTCATGTTTTAAGAAGTGTATGACATAGATGAACGTGTGAATGCTAAGACGGACACCTTCTTATTTATAAAAGCGGTAGGGTCTGGTATGTTGCACTAACCTAGAGGAGGCCTTTTGTATTTTGACACTGAAGTAGTAGCTGTGTTTAAAAAAACATTTTAATAGCAATGTCTTCTCTATTCAAAGAACAGGTCCATTTTAAAATCCCAGCTGTCTTTGCATGGGGCAACAGTATCACAACATAATGTTTCCTTTGATGCCCTAACTTATATTTAGTGTCACTATCCAAATCATGTCTGCAATGTTATAACTACTCTTATGGAGCGCAGGGTGTTTGCTAAGCAGTCATGTGGAGACGCCAGATTCATGGAAAAGAGACGGCAAACATGTTCGCTGTTAAGGATTTGAAATTCACCCGTTGTTCGGGCTGATTAACGGCGCGAAATGGGCGGACACGCCGTTCCACCAGAAACATCTGTATATCCACAGGGGACAGATTGTTGGGATTCTTTTTTTATAACATCTTATAACATCAGATCTTTTAGTCTGTTCTATGCTATATACCACTACATCCTGAATATTGCAGTTCAAGTAAAAGTACCAGTACAATAATGTGAATCTATAATCAACATCCTACTTAGGTAAAAGCATACAACAGTTGCAATGAAAAGGTTCCTCTGTGACTGTATGTGTACAACTTGTTTAGATCTTGACAACATCGGCGTGTGAGCTGCATTTACTGTGGTAGCTGCTCGAGGTGCAGCTGGTTTCCACTTCTTTATATACAGCGTGAGGGCAGTTGCGCTTATAATCACGCCTTTATGATTATCTGTATCTTATGTGGCATGATATTGCCATGTCATGAATGAGTACAAACAACTCATTGAAAGAGCGTTCAGCCTGGAGCGAGGGTGACACCTCTTCCTGAGTACGTGTCTTCTGTATAACAAAGGACACGCATCCTGTGAGAAATCACATGCCTCGTGTGTTTTAGCTACATGGCTGAGGCGCGCGGGGCTGTGGAGGAGTTGTCACAGACGTTGTTGTGTCCGTGACAGTGAGGAAGTTAAGAAATCCCAAGCTGTGTCAAGAAATGATGCACAACAAGCCGAAGGATTCGACAAGGCTGATCATGTGTGTTTGAACTGAGGAGAAGCGGCCTCTCCTCTGTCATATCGTATCGTTGCAAGTTAATTTATTCCTGCTGAGATGATTGGTTGTCAGCTCTCATCTCTCCTAGACTAAAATCTGATCTCTCTGACTATTTTCCACATCAACAGTTGTCTAGTGACTCCAAATCAAGAGGCAGGGTCCTCCAAAGAATCAGCGGATAAGTCTGCAGGGTTATGAGGAGATGATTGTGAGAGAGGACACAGAATTGATAGCTTTCCCTTTCTTTTCTTTCTTTCTTTCTTTCTTTCTTTCATCTTTCGGCGTTTTCAAATCACGTGACATAGCAGTAAGATGCAGAATCACTGAGTCTGCATTTCAACTCGAAAGTGCAGACTTCAAATGACACACCAGTTTTTAATTTTTGTCGATAGGCAGGGTAAAAACACTTGTAAATGATTGACACTGTGCGTTTTCCTGAATATTGTCTTCACATGTGGTGCAGGATGGGTTGTTGTTTGCTAACTTTGTACATAGTTGATATGTGTGAAAACAGTTTGTCAAAATGACAGAATAACTGTAAGGTCACACATGTGAGGTTGCGCGAAAAAAATGACACCATACAAGGCATGGTAAATAGTTTTTAAGGTGAAATATAAAGGCAAAATCAGAAGTAGTCAAAAAACACCAATTACACTCTTGTCCCCAGAGGGTTAAATGAAACGGTGACTTCAGTTTTTGATTGAATGAAGTAGACTAAAAAAATCAAACATGAAAATATATCATAAAACTGGTATATTCAGATAAAGTACAAGTAACTTTACTTCGCTTAAGTTTCTGATTAATTCAATTGTTGAGTAAATGTTTATTCTGTCATTTTTAATCACTAGTTTTGCCATCAACCATATATACCTGCAGGTGGGTAGAAGATTGTTTTCACAAACTTATATGAAGCTGCCAAAGGAAACTGGAGTCCTGTGACCTAAACTTTACCTTCAGAAGTTTTGGTGAAAGATTAAAAAAAAAAAAAAGGTCATGTGTGCATTTATATTCATGCCTCTGTAAACCTCACAGGGGCATGTTCACGTGCGGCGAAGTGTGTGAGCCACATAAGCACGTTCTCGCTGCTCACCCTGCACATCAAGTAACCTTCACTGGGCCGATTTATGGGTTGGCCGAATGATTACATCTCAGCTATCTGTCAGCAAGCCAGATGGCGGCAGGTGACGATAAATCGTAATGAATAGGGGCTCTTTTTTTTTTCTTTTTTTTTTTTTTAAAGAAGAGTTTATTACAGTTGTTAATAGTGCGTTCGATCACTTTAAAGGTGTATTATGCAAAATTAGAAAAACAAACCTTATAATATTTAATCAAACAAACATAAAACTGTCACTGGGGCTGAATATATTAATCCATGTACTTTGCTTTCACACTATGATTGGATTTAGTAATGAAATCCATAGCATAATAATTTGAGTGGCAGCCAAGGGCTCAAGTCTGCTGCGTCCATACAAATTTAAATGGCTGCATTTCTTGAAATGGAGAGTATTTTCTTTGTGCACAATAGAGAGCTTGCTGTCGGCCACATAGCTGAACGAGAGTTCGCTCTCATCTCTCAGTACTAATCTTATTTTAAGTTTTCAGTTTTGTTAACAAATGCTCAGACAACACTGCACGGTTTACACAGAGGGCAGCAGCGGTCTGGAATGAATCCCATTTATGCAGCAGATACCTTTATATTAAATCCTGCATGGTTTCATCGGAACTCACCTGTTCTCATTAAAACGTACCTGAAGTGTCATCTGCCGCCTCAGTCAAGATCAAAGCTATGATAAAAAAGTGTGCTGGCCAGAGGCACAGACTACAGTGTTAAAATCCACTCACCACCATCTATATCCAGCGTGTTGTCGACAGTGCTGTTGCCTCATCCATTTACCTAAATGGCTTACCTTTCTGAAGCATCCTCCATGGAGGCTATCTTGATAAAGGGGTTTTTAAAACTCAAGGCCGTGCCAGCTTTGTGCTGAATTCATTGGGAGAGCTGCTTTCAGTGCTCTCTTTCATCTGCTCTTGTAGTCTTATTGCTTCACTGTGAATACCGTCACTGTGACAAACAACATTTAGCCAAGGAGCTGAGGTTTCGCCTCAGACAGAAAAGATGAGAGTCTTCATTTTCCATCCATCGAACACAGAAGCTTCTCGCAGTGAAGTGACAGAGCCAGGTACGCTTTTCATTTTCAATATCAATATTCAAATGTTACATCAGGATATTTGACACTGAAACCATGAATAATCATGACTCGTCACAGACCTCAGGCCTCACCTGTATATTATCCAGTTGAAGGTGGAAACTGAAAATCCATCTATGTGTTAGTCCATCAAAGCTTAGTCACAGACTGCTGGTGAACCTTTATTCGATCACGAAATCAATCCTCTGTACTGTAATTCACTGAGCTATCGGAGCCATTCGGCAGTAACTTAGTTCAGACACTTCCTTTCGGCAGGAATCTTTCTCTAAATGGGATTTTTGGATCTTTGGACCTCTCAGGGAGCAGAACCTGCCTTGTAGGTTGTTGCACTTCTCGTCCCAGCTGAGTTGATTTCATTTGGCAATAAACTTTTCTGTCTATCTTCCTCTGTAACTCCCCTGAGAGGTGTTCTGATAATGGGTTGCACTATTTTCTGGGTTAGAAGATTAATGGTGGTCATTTAGGGAAAAAAATGCCTTGAAGGTTATCCTTGCTTGTCAGGTTGTGAAGAACTAGATTCCTTTCTCAGGGATAAATAATGCTGGCACGATAGGTGAGGACACAGGTAGATCAAATGTAACGGACCAGGTGTCAGATTCATTTTCATGTGAGCTCATATTTATATGGGCCAAATGAAACACGAACACTAAAATATGCGTACAATTATGGACAAATTTTTAAAAAAGAAATGTTACATTCTGATAAGGAACATTTCTAAGATGGAATAAATGTTAAATGATAGGTTACAGCAAGGAATTAATTTGATTGTCTTAATTTTTTTAATTTAAGTACATGCGAAATATAAATCTAAAATTCTCATATACTAAATCAAAATAGACAGTTCATCAACAGATTGTTTTCCAAAGTAGATCAGCTGTTTCTTTTCAATGAGTCATAATCACACGAGTTGACCCATTTACTGGGCACACTGATCAAACAGAACAAAGCAACGCTTGAATTCAGCTTCGGTGCCAAGTTGCAAATTAGTGTTTCACAATGTGAGATCTGATATAATCAGCTCACAGGAACACGGGCCTATAATAATAGAAGTTTATCTCCCTAAATGTCAGTCATACGGTACATAATATTTGCAGAGAGACATTAATTTTCCCTTTTTTCAGATTTGTTTGTATAGCCTGAATCATTTTATTCATTCATGTTAAACAGTTGGATGAAGCTCCCCATGTTATGATAGGATATTGCCCTGGAGATGAGCGGCCTGAGAGGAAACATTTTGATTTTCCCACCACTGGAGGGAGCTGTTTGCTCAAGTTTCTCTGCATGGGAGGGCGCTTTCCAGTCCAGCGCTTGTGAGGAACAGCAGATTCAAGGGCAGGGCCACCAAGGCTTCTCTCTCCCTCCTTCTATAGGCATATTTGAACACAATCCAGCTTCTACATTATTGCCATCTTTGATGAATGGATGCATAGAGCGCCATTACAGCTGCGAACGCCGCTAAATAGTGCCAAGTTTAGATGTTGCCTTTTCCCCTGCATCTGGTTAATAACTACATCCAAGCTGAGGAGGCCCCTCTGTCTCGTACCATTATGAAGAAAAACGATATCAATAAAGTGCATGCTAGCAATTCAGGCGTCCAAGTGCCCTTGTAAAGGATGCATCCTGGTTCTAATCATGCATTATGGCAATATTATTGACTCATATTTTTCTCTTCCAAAACATGAAGACCCTTCGGAGCGTATCGCCTCATCTTGCTGAAGGTGGAGGTTGGTCAGGTTAGTTCGACTCTGTGTTTAAGTTTCTCGCCAAGTTTGAAAAGTACCTGAAGAATGGTGCTTTTAAAATGTCATTGCCAAGGCTACTTCTTCATTCACTGACAAACGGCGGGAGGCTATATCGACTCTGCACTCGTAGCCTTGTGGAGTGGCAATTGCAATCCGCAGCTATCCACCCCCCACGCCCCCTTAAAGCATCGCCAATACATTGCCGTCCTGACCCAAGAAGTGTCTTGAGTGAGCAAGATTAAAGGGGCAACACGTCAAAATCCTCTTTGACTCCTCCAAATACACTTGGGCTAAATCAATTAATTCATTAACTAAGTAGAGGTCACAGCCAATAGTTGGGCAAAGACAAATTAAATCAATTAGCCGGGCTAATAAGATGAGGGAGACTTTAATTAGTGGAAGTTTAATCAAAGGCATGTTTGCGCTGTGCCACGTTATGAAGCAGACCAATGGATCTCCTTTAAAAAGATCCATTAGGCCCGTCAGACCAAACTTTGGCCCCAAACACTAAAACGTATCTACATTCTACAATATATTATGTTTGAGCGTTTTTGTAGTTTTTGAGGATGTAATGTGTGTGCTTGTTTTGCAGAGGAATCAAATAATTTATTGGAAAACACTTTTTTTTACGAAAGAAGAAGTAAATGAAATGAAAAGATGATAAAAAGGAGCCTAACACTGACCCACTTCCAGGGCAGTTAGGTGTACGAAGGATGCCAAGCCTCGGAGAGCAAATTAAGTACCCAATTAATCTAATTAAAATAAAAGATGATGCAGAGAGTCGGGTCAGACGCTCGCTTCCAAGTTTCTTTGCTATATAAAGTTGAATTATTAAGGAGGTAGCCCCAAGCCTGTTCTAACACTCTCGATCTCTTACAGCGTTTTTTCTTGCAGTTTCATCAGCTCTCGCATGCATGTGTGTCTGTTAAGTGTGCACATCTGCGTGCGCTTCGTAATCCTGTCAAGCCATCTGTTGTCATTAAAACCTGCTCCTGTTGCTCCGCAGATCCCAAGTATTCATCTGGCCAGATGTTACCTTGAACTACTGTATCTCAAAGTTTTTGCGCCGTGTTTCGCACAAAACTCGATAATTTTTGAAGAGCTTGATCAAATACAACAACAATAAAACATAAGTTCAAATGCTTCAGTGGTGGTTCCTGATTTACTCTGAATGGAAACAGGAAATGTTGAAATATATAAGAGTTTTATGCAGCATATTTCAATTTAATAATGGACCTTTTGCCTGCAGATCTTTTCTATAAATAGTAAATTCCTGAATAAAACAGAGGACAGATCGCATTGATGCAGATGTTTCCTTTTTGGTCGGTCTCATCTGCCTTTCTTGTTCTCCCCAGCTACATGTGGTTGGATTGGGCCTGGCGAGTGTTAATCCTTGGCATAAGGGAGCTAGGCTGGATTATCGACTGATGTGGAAACATCTGCATGGGTGGATGAGAGGGTTGTGAATCTTGGACGTGGAAATGAAAGAAGAAAGAGGATGTCTTTGGGTGGACGGTGACCTTTCAGGGCAGGAGCGGTGAGGCAGAGGTACGGGAGGGGGAGAATTTGGCATTTCCTTGCTCTCTAAACCGTACACCATCACAAAAGAGCACATCTGATTGGAGACTTTGTTTGTGCGTGTGCTTGAATCTACATGTCACATAACACAGAGATCATCATCATTTCTCAAC